>MKEJ01026345.1:0-12711 GCA_001753735.1 Embelia ribes
TTTTTTTGTAGGTTTGAATCGAAGTTAGCTTTCAAGTTTATGTTGGACGTTGGTTCGGAAGAAATTGTAGTTGGTTTTCGAGGTTCATTTGGAGGTTTTCGTATACGGTACAGGCGGATTATAAACTTTAATATGAACTTAACTCTTTGTCGTATAGCGACATATATATAACATGTAGTGTTTAGGATAAGAATTTCATATAATTATATGCTAATTCTTACTCGGGGGCATTTATTACTTCATGTAATTCTAGTAGCATGCTATGTTCATTATTTAGCATCTTATTTGGCGGTTAATGTATTATACTTTATTTATTATCTTAATACTTACATTATGGTGGTATTTTGTAGTATGTCATTTCATTTGACATTCACGTTTTCAAATAAACATTTCGGAGGAAAACCATGCTTTCGAAACATTAATTTTTTTTAAAAGTGGTTTTATATTTTGGAGGTTATGTTTTGGAGGTTTGTTTGGAGGATAATCCAAGACTAAGTAGGGTCCTTGTTGATTTTATAAAACTAATCCGAAACCAAGAAGGGTCTTTGTTAATTTTATACAAATGTTACTTTAAAAGAACATTTTTGGATGTTTTAAGAAAAAATTATTCATTCACATACGATTTGAGTCCTTTTTCCTTTCTTTTTGGGGTGTCAGCATCTACTTTTACCTTTTAAAAATGATGATTTTAAGCTTTTAGGGAGTGGAAAGCTTAAGCTTTGGGGCTTTAAACCCTACCGTAAGAGCCGGGAAACCTACATAGGGAGAGAACTTCGATCACTCTAGATGTTAGTACATCTTATAATTGGGTCTATGATTCACATCGCACAAGATGCGTCGATTGTAGACGAGGCCTAACCTCAAAATTAATGGAGAGATATTGGCCCGAACTTTGTAATTTAGTCTGTCGGAGGTCTCATGCTTTATATTTGCAGCAATGCACTTGCATTTATATTGTTCATGTATACTAGTAATATATCATGTTTATACATGTTGCATATACTGCATAATATATTTTACATATTCCAATTTATCATCTGACCTGTGTACATATTTTCTATGCTATTGTCCTAGTATATATTATAGGTCCGGAGTCAGACACGGGACATACATAAATAGCTTCAGAGGCAAGGAGACACGCATGTTTTGTTATACATATGTTATATAGATGATAACACCTTTTGTTGACAAAGTTTCAGATTTCTATTTCTTTCATTTTTTTTTCTTTTTTTGGAATAAGCTCATAGCTTAATGGCTTTGTTTAGCGGATTCGGAGATTTGCTTGTTGCTGGCTTTGTATCTTATTTTGTTATAGCTACGTAACATGTTATGCATTATTGAATTTACTATTGATGTATATATAATACAATTTTGGTTTGTTGTAAGTTAGACTAGGTAGATATGTCTTTTCATCTTTTACTTCATTATATATGTCATTTTCTTCGTTTCTTTTAGTTCTCTAGTTACTATCTCGCATCCCCAAATTTATTGGGATTCAGAACGCGACATTATCTATTTAGATTATCAATATAAGGAGTCCATTATTATTCTAAAATTTATAGGAATAAGAATTATTATTCCTTTATTCTAAAATTTATATGAATAAGAATTATTATTTCTCTACTTTTATATTATTTAATATGGTATCAGAGTATATGACACTTGTAACCTAAAATACTTAAAACCACCACTTAGCAAGTACGACCATATGCACCAGTTGCAACTGACGATTCACCCTACCTATTCAATTTTTTTATATAGCTTCCGCACTTTCAATAGCCAACCCCCTCAACAACAATTTTGTTTCCGATCATTAATAAATTGCCACCCGATGATGGTTCAAGAGCAATCAAGAAATTCAAGTAAATTTCTCAGCATAGCTTCCCATTGTTTGTGTTGATTCAAAGATTAATTAAAATTTTTAGAGATTTTCAATTTTGTTACAATTGAAACTTTTTTTCTCCCAACCATCTTTTTAGGGAAAAAATGTAAAATTTACGACCTCGATCAATTGTAGTTGCTACTAATTTTTTCTTTTTTTTTAACTTACCAAAAAATATGTTTATATAAAATTCTCTATTTTACATGCCAGAAGTGCCTTCAAACAAAATAGCCAATTTACATGTGTACCCCCAAATGAAGGTACCAAATATGCTTTTTTTTTTAACTTTAAGGACCAAGTTTGTCCATTTTTCAAAATATGGGAACAAATATTGTTGTAGGTGAAATTATGGAGATAAAAAAAAAAATTTGAAACTATGGGACCATAATTATAATTATTTTTAGCAATTATTAGTTTTTAAAATAGGATATTGGATAAATTATGATATATGTTTTGTTAAATAAATTATTACCTTTTTTTTTTTTTGCTCTAAATTATCAACTAATATAATTGTAATTTTATAATAGTAAAAGAAGTATTTTGGAATTGTAAAATGAAAAAAAAAAAATTTAAGTCTCTTCTCACTTTTAGTATAGAAGTAGATTATTTTTAATTTGTGATAAATCAGAAAAAGCTATTCTTTTGTCTTTTGATTATATGAAAAAGGATATATCCTAAAATGACATAAAAATTTTAAATTTATAGAGAGCTTTATCTCTTGACAGTCAATCGCTTGCATCCGCTCCCTATGCCAAGTAATAATAATCGCAAGCTTTCTATTTATTACATTATTTATTGAAAAATAAAGAATTTAATTCGGTTTAATCATCAACTTTTCAAAAACTCGGTACTTACTTTAGGTCAGAAGAAAAATTAAAAATTATACTAAAGAGATAAAACCAAATTCAAATATTAGTATCTATGGATAATCACATAAATATCCTCAAAGATTATATAATCTTTCACAAATAAAATGCTTACCCTTTTTAAACAGAAACGCAAGCAATCAAAATCTTATCCAGCCATACATAAATACATATACATACATACATAAAAATCTAGGCTTTGGAAGCAAAGAAACCCAACCGCCTGTATATATTCTCCTCCCACAAAAAACTAACCAGCAGCTAAAACAGCAATGAATCTGAAAATTTTCAAAAAGAGGTTGATCACATTCTACTCATCTTGGAAACACAACAAGAAAGATCTATGGAGCAACTCGGATATTCTCGTGATGTATACCCCACCCTCTTCGGGCACATCTCCAATTCCAACCCACATGATAACGTCGTCGTTCTTTGTTTGGTTACTGGGTCATGATATGCCCGACACCATAGTGGTATTCACGAAATATGAGATATATTTTCTATGTACCAAGAAAAGGGTCTCGATGTTGAAGAATCTTGAAGACTCGGCCATGTTGGCTGTGCATGCTAAAGTTCGAGTGATTCCAAAGCATAAAAAAGAATCCGGTTTGCAGAAAATGGACAAGATTCTACACGAGATAAGGGATACCGAGAAGCGATGGGCCGCTGATGCCGATGAGATCGCCCCCCTTGTTATTGGGTATGTATATAATGAGTCTCCAAAATCAAACTTGCTCTGGTGTGGCACCAACAGTTTGAAGAAGAATGAGTTTCTAAGTGCTCTTGTCACCGGGTTTTCACAGCTCCTGAATCAGCATGGAAATGACTCCTCTGCAAAAGGTAATTAATAAACAATTAAAACTTTAAAAATAATGATAATGATAATGATGATGATGACGATGATGATGATGATGATATAGTAATTATAATAGATATAATAATATAAATTTGTTATTATATTGGCACGCAAGTCGCCATCTTAGTTACTAGTAAAGAATATGCAGGCAGTACTATATTTGATATTTAGGGACAGCTAAAGCATCACTACAAAGCTGTAGCCGCCCCCAATAACTGCAAAAAGGAACCCACAAAATGTCTTATATTTTAGCGTAAACTTTTCTTATGCGACTTTAGCCCCCAAACCCCCAATAATTTCAAGCCCCCCATACAGATTTCTACAACGTTCAGCCACTCCCATTTTCTCCGTCCTCGAGTACACTTTCTCATTTCAATTTGCTTTCTTGGTGGCAATGAGAAATGAATTTAGAACAAGTTGCCATGGAGAGGGTTCTATTATAACTGATATCTGCATTACTTCATAATATATAAAAACCAACATGTCATGTAATCTGCATAGACAATGTCATGATCTTTATTGGTAGGGTCAGTCTAAAACAATTGATAGAATTAACTTTCTTTCTCTTCTGAAAATTTAGAGTTTATTCTGGGTCTCTCATGTATGCACGCAGATATTCAAATGCTAAACATACCCCATGAGGTTGAGCAAATGTTGCTACTGGCACCTGAAAGCAAAGAATGGAAACCAAGCAAAGCTCATGACAAGGTTCTAAGTTCAGATAAAGGAGGACCTGATTTGAGTTCAACCGCTGCAATGTACAATATCATAGAAAAGGCGTCTTATGCTAAGGATATAGCACGGATCTCCAGTGAGCATATCTTTATTTCTGAGGAAGAGGATGAGTGGGTGTTAGTTGAAGGCTGATGAGGAAGTCAAAGGCAACCATGAAGGAACAAGTTTTAACTTTATTTTTTGTCGTCTTTCCCACTGGCAGACCTATTTTTCACTTCCCATGCTAATCGTGTGTTCATAACTTATCGTTCATGATCTTGATGTTGGCTCAGAGAAGGATCTTACTACTTACCAACTTTTTTGTGAATATTTTTCGTCTTTACGAACCAATCATGTGTTCATAAATCTGGATAGATGTTTTAAGTGGCAGAAGTCGCAATCAATTCATACTGCACAAGTAGAGAGCTGATAAGCGTAATGAGATAGCCACTCTCCATGTTTTTGTTTCTGGCACTAACATGCTAGTATTGCTAATTTGTCATAAACAAAGTAATGCCAAGACAGGATACCCGGAGCTAATTAATTTAGGAGATTGATAATTTGCCTTTCACCTATGAATCGTTATTAGAAGGGTAACTTTGATATAATCCTTAACTAACATCAGCAAAGGCTGCAATCCAAACTCGTTGGCTGTGATGACAGTTGTAACAGTCAAAAGTTGCAACATTCACTCACTCAATGATTTGTTTGACTTGACTACATACATTTTGTGCTGCATCATTGTCCTAGGATAGTAACCGCACTAACAATCAGACATGGGCTTAGACCGACAAAATATAAGGATACATTCTAAATTACTAAAGAAATTTCAAGCTACAAAACCAATGTGATTGCAATTTCTCAACCTTTCATGGGTTTTAATCCATGTTGATGTAATACATGGTTCTCTGCTTAAGCTCCATAATTTGCTTCGATGAACAAAGTGACTTTTGATCCTGTCTACAAGTTGACTAGCTCAATCGTCCTACTTTCCTCATCAAGCCACAGAGACTTCAAGTGCTTATCAGCAGCTATCAAAAATGACAAGATCTCATCCAAAAGCCCATGAGACCTATCTCCTGCAATAAATTCATAAGCAATTCCATCCACTTCAATTAAGCTACAGCCCGGTACTTTTTTAACACTCTTTTCTACCATCACCTTCCGTACCTTTTCTACATCACCCCATTGGTCAAGCGAGGCAAAAATATTCGAAAGAAGCACATGAACTCCACCATGGTCAAGGCTTTTCTCAACCAAGCCATTAACCATTTCCTCACCCAGCTCCACATCACTGTGGACTCTACAAGCATTGAGCAACGCACCCAATACATAAGAATCGGGCTCCATGGGCATTTCTCTCACTACCTTCTTTGCTTGCTCAAGCATCCCTGCTCTACCTAAGAGATCTACCAAACACCCGTAGTGCTCAACCCCTGGCTCAATCCCATAAACACCACTCATGCTCTCAAATATCTTCAACCCTTCATCTACCAACCCCATTCTACTACACGCGCTCAAAATACATATAAAGGTAACTTCATTGGGTCTAACTCCTTCCCTCTGCATTCTTGTTAGCAAATCAAAAGAGGCGACACTTTGACCATGATTTGCTAAACCTGATATTAAAGAGGTAAAAGCATACACGTCTCTACGTGGCATTTCATCAAATACACGACACGCTGTTTCCATGCACCCACATTTCGAATACATATCTATCAAAGCTGTGCCCAACACTATATCTAACTCCATTTTGTGTCTATCGACATAAGCATGTATCCACTTACCCTGGTCCAAAGCACCTAGAAAACCACAAGCCGACAGAGCACCCACAATCCCTGCATGATTAGGCTGTACCCCTTCTAACTGCATATCATTAAACAAATCTAAACCCTCGTTAAACAACCCAACTTGAACATATCCATTAATCATCGCGCTCCAAGCAACCGCGTTCTTCACAGGCATTTCATTGAAGAGCTCCCGCGCTACCTTTATCTCCCCACACTTTACATACCCATTAATCATAGCCGTCCAACTGATCACATCCCGATTCAAGCTCGAATCAAACAGCTTACGAGCCGAGCTAACACAACCACATACAGCATACATATGTATCAACCCATTTTGCACAAAATCATAGCTTTCCCAACCCAATTTCATAACTTGGCAGTGGCACAAAACACCCAACAACCCATCACTCAATTCAACACAAGCTCTAAACAAAAAAGAGAAAGTATAATTATTTGGCAAAAACCCAGAAAAAACCATATATTTATATAACCAAAGAGCTTGTCTAGATTGGTTCATGTCCACGTAGGCTCTGATCATGGTGTTCCACATGTAGGCGGAGCGGCGGGGGAGGAGAGAGAAGAGGGCGGCGGCGTGGCGCAGGTCGGAGGCGGCGGCATGGGTGAGGAGCTTTCCGGCGAAGAAGGGGTCGGCGATGGCGCCGGAGACGGTGAGGTGGGTCTGGATTTGCTTGATTTGGGACAGGGTAAGGCGTGGGTGGTTTAGGAGGGAGAGGGTCTTTTGTGACGATTTGAAATATTTGGTTGCAAATGCAACCACCATACCATTATACGGTTGAAATGTTTTTTCACACAATGGTATGCACATGTGACTGAGTTGAAATGTGACTGTGAGTTGACTCGCGGGCCGGTACATGGAATGTTGAGTACGGGTTGTCATTTGACCCGACCCAGGTACATCTGGGTCTCAAAACCAAACCGGGTTTACCTGACTCTCGAGCCCGACTAGCAGACAGTTCTATAATTTATTTGTTACTCGATTGAATTGCAGATTGGCCTGATACTCAACTCGCTCCGGATACGCAAGTTCTCAACATAAGTTTAGATATGGGTATAAATGAGTAAATATACAAATATTTTGGGCAAATTTTGAGTACAAGACCCTTACGTGTGTTTCATTTTGTATATATATTGATAAATTAGACATGTTAGAAAATATGAGTGATTCTCCTACTTATGTGTAACATAAACAAAAAATATTATGTTTCTAAATACACATTTTAGCATTCCCCACAAGCCAGAATATATATATCATACGTTTCAAATTTTTTCTAAATATACTTAACTTGAGATCTCCCCAATGCCTTTGTGAAGAATTTTGAGCTTGTCTTCAGACTTCACATGTTTGGTCTTACTCGAATTATCAATAAATTTTCTCAAACAAAGTGATTATCAACCTCAATATGTTTGATTCCTTCGTGAAATACTGGATTAGATGCAATATAAATTGCGGCTTGAGTATCGTACAGTAAATCCATAGAATGACACTGTTGAAAATCAAGTTCCTCCAAAATATGCTTCAACCATATCAACTCACACGAAGTATAAGTCCTTGCTTTATACTTGGATTCAGTACTAGACCTCGCCACAATATTCGGTTTCTTACTTTTCTACAAGACAAAATTTCTGTCAATAACTACACAATACCCCGTATTTAATCTCCTATCATATGGAGACCTAGCCCAATCTGTATCTGTATAGTGATTTTAATACAACAATCATTTCCCCGGGGCTCCTTTGCAGTATCGTAGTATTCGAATGACTGCATCTCAATGATTTGTCCTAAGAGAGGACAAACATTGGTCGACAACATTAGTGGCAAAGGAAATATCCGATCTCGTTATTGTTGAGTAGTTTAGCTTCCTAACTAATCTTCAATATCTTTAAGGATCATCCAATAATTCTCCTTAATCAGGCATAAACTTAGAATTATGATCCATAGGTGAGACAAGGGGTTTAGTTCCCAATATTCTTGTTTCGAACAATAAATCTGAAATATATTTCTTTAGTGATAAGGAAATTTTTAAACCGGACCAAGCAATTTCAATATCGAAGAAATATTTTAGGGAACCAAGATCTTTTGAGTAGAACTGATGGTGTAAGAACATTTTAAACTTTTTAATGCCAACACGATCATTACCAATGATAACAATGTCATCCACATATATCGACAACACAATCCTACCTTCCACTAAATGTTGGTAGAAGACATTGTCGTAAGCCAAATTGCATAACCACTTCATTGAACTTCCAAAACCATGCATGTGGAGATTATTTAAACCATATAATTCTTTTTTTAAATAACAAACTAGACCATACTCCCCTTGAGTAACAAACCTAGGAAGCTACGTAATATAAATCTCTTTGTGCAAATCACTATGTAGAAAAGCATTTTTAATATCAAGCTGATGCAATGGCCATGAATAAGAAGATGCCAAAGAGATAATTGGATAGATTGCTATAAGTTTAGCAACTACGAAGAACTCAATATAATCCATATCATAGAGTTAGGTATATCCCTTGGCAACCAGACAGGATTTGGTACTATTCATCTTCCCATCAAAATAAAATTTCACCATATATACTCAACGACAACCAAAAGGTGTTTAACTTTAGGGGGCGGAACAAGCGTCCAAGTACCATTAGACTATAAAGCAAACATTTCCTCTTTCATTGTTGCTCGCCAACTGGGATGAGATAATGCTTCAAAACAGACTTGGGAACAAAGACAAATGATAGCGAGGTAATAAATAAAGCATGTGCTAGAGATAAATAATCATAGGTAACAAAATTAGAAATCGGATGTAGAGTACAAGTACGTTTATCTTTGCAAAGAGCAACAGGAATGACCTCATCACTAAGTGGTACAAAAGTGATGAAAGGGCATTAGCAATTTGTGGTGATGGACTTGAAAACGCCGGAGGATGGCAGAGAGTTCAAGTCATTAGGAATAGGGTCAACTATTGGATCTTGGTCGATAAGTGTACACCTGTAAGTTTGACTGAGACACACGACCAGAGGAACTAAGAGGAGGCAGGGACTCTAAGAGAACTTCTACGATGGTTTGAGTTAGGACTGTAGGAGTTACAACTGGAAGTAAAGAATATCATCAAGATATTAAAGGTATACACATCACTGAAATATGGTGTAGACTCAAAGAATGCAACAACAACTCAAGTAAAGTACCTATGGAGAGTGGGACTATAACACCTATAATATTTTTTAGTCATAAAATAACCAAGGAAGATGCATTTCAAAGCCCGAAGGTCTATCTTACCAGTTCCAGGTGGACGCTGGTGAAAAAAAAAACAAAAATACGAAGTGGTAGAGAAAATAGAGGGACTGGAGTAAACGAGAGTGATTCAGGTGTTTAACCTTGAAGAACAGATGACAACATACGATTAATTAAAAAATATGCAATAAGGACATCACTCCCAAAACTATTAGGTATATTCGTTTGAAACATTATAAACTGAACTGTTCCAAATAAATGGTGATTTTTTCTTTCTGCAACTCCACTTTGCTGGGGAATATGAGCACGTGAGGATTGATGAATAATGTCAGAATAAGTCATAAACTTATTGAATAGATTTTTAAAATATTCCTTAGCATTATCACTATGAAGTATACGAACAAATAAATTAAATTGAGTTCGTATTTTAGTGCATAAGGAACATAAAATAAAGAAAAACTCAGAATAATTTTCTATTAAATAAATCATCAATAAACGTAATAAAATAACAAAATCCCTACTTGGAAGTGACACGACTTGGATTCCAAACATTAAAATGAACTAGCATGAAAGGATCTAGTATTTTTTTTATTGACTTAAGGAATGAAAGAAATATGATGATACTTTCACAACTGACAGAACTCGCAATTTAAAGATTGTATATGGCGTAAATAAGGAATATGCCTTTTTTAACTTGTTTAGTGAAAGGCTCCCCGAAACAATAATTTCTAGTGGTGAGGCAGCAACATGACAAGTATTTGAATGGATTGAAGACTCGTCAAAACAGTAGATGCCTCCCTTTTCATATCCTCCGCCAATCGTCTTCTTCGTCTTCAAGCCCTAGATGGTAAAAGAATGATAAAAATAATAGACATTAAATTGAAAGGGAAAAATGGTATGTATAAAATGCAGGAAAAAGTAACAGGTAAACTATTAGCTAAGGTAACATTAGAAAGAGATTTAGAGTATTGAATATCACTAAAAGGAATTGTATTACCGAGCATGTGATCAGTAACACCATAATCATTGATCTACAAAAATGAAATGATGGAGCTAAACGGTAGACATAATGTTGAACTATCTTTCTCGGTAAATAAAGTAATTGGAAGAGATGTTTGCTAAGCAGTCTGGTACTGTATGAACTAGGAGTACTCCTCTCTGGATATAGTGACTTTGGCTGCCATTAGAAACTAACATGTAACAAGTTGTAATGCTAGAACTAAACTATATAATATTGTAAAAGTTCCAAGATCGAATCGTAATCTTTGAAGTCATCTTAAGCCAAAATGTAAATTTCTCGGGAAGAAAATAAATAAATAAAACTAACCTCTTTTTTTTTTCCCCTTACTTTTTTTCCCACCTATTTTTCTCTTGTTTTTAGTAATCCATTGTAAACATTACACATACATACGCACACAAATGTCAATTAGAAGGTTAACCAAACTTACAGATAAGCATCAAACACAGGTTGATCAACTCCAGTAAATCAAACTCCATAGCGATCAACCTTTACAACACCGACGTTGGCAAATAGAAGCAGATCAAACACAAAGGACAGATCGATCAAACAGAAAAATAGTTCAAACTTCACAAAAGGTGTTTGGCGAATGGAAATTCACTTCTATTGGATGACGAAGATAATGGAAGGACATCAGAATCCTACATCGAAACTAGGGGTGTAAACAAGTCGAGCCGAGCCGAGCTTGGTGTTGTTCAGTCTCGGCTCGCCGGGTTTATTAGCGAGCATGAGCTCAAGCTCAGCTCTCCACGAGTCTAAACCATCTAGCTCTAGCTCTCTTTTAGTATCTAGAGCTCGAGTTAGCTCACGATCTAGCTCTTTTAGTAATAGTTAAAATTTATACTGGATTATATCTAAAGAGTAATTTCCCTTGTACAATCGATATAGGAGAAATAAGATTTTTTAGATTGTTGTATGCCTACATAACCTTAGACCAATATATATATATTTACAAATGAACGAGTCAAGCTCTCGAGTTAATGAGCCGAGCTTTACCAAACTGTTGCTCGGCTCCTTTACTAAATGAGCTCTAAAATTCGGCCCTTGCTCGGCTCTTTTATCAAACGAGCCGAGCCACATAATGAGTTATTCTCAAGATGCCCTCGAACGGCTCTATTTATTTATAAATCTACTCACAACTCTCAATATATATTTCCTTACACCACTTGTACACTCCAATACTAGTTTCTCTTACTAGTTGGGATTTTGAAATAATTTGAGCCTTTGCTCATGCCACCTATTTGTACTAAAAGGTGTCTTGCCAAACATGAGGCTACAAGGTGTATGTCAAACATGAGGCTATGCTAAATATGAAGCCACACTAAACGTGAAGCCACAGGCCATGCTAAAAATGAGGCTTGTCTAACATTAATAATTTTAGTTGAAACATGTTTTGAGAATATATTTGTGCCGATATAACCAACTTTATGGGGAAATTGAATGTTTTAATGGTATGGCTCCAGTTCTCACTGCAGACACGGTCTCTCTCGTAGCTCTCGCATCTTAAAACATTATCATCTACAAAAATACAAAAATGAAAATGGACCAATCTTGTTGTCGTCGAAATTTAAGGCTGATTGTGGTTATGTTTCCAAAAACTGATTCTAAATTTGCAAATAGGAACTCTGCAGAAAAATGTTCTGCGGATTGATTGCTTTCCCAAAATAATTTAACACTTCGGAGACTATCCTAAAATTATTCTAAATTTGAAAACCTACAGAAAGGTGTTTCCTGATAGTTTCGAAGTTTCATTATTTTCCGAAACATCATGAAAGAAATGGAGCTACCAAAGTTTCATTTTTTCCGTCTCAAAACCAAAGGAAAAAACAATGAGAACATAAACTAAAATTTTCAAAAACATAGATTTTGAAACATCGAAAGGTATACAGCTTATGAAGCTAATATTCATAATAGAAATTAAAATTTTGATATAAAATAAACATCAAATAAGCCAAAGAAGACCCCAGGAGTATCAAATAAACTACAGAGAGGGCGAAATTACTAATAAAAGCTGTAACTTTGAAGCTCTGAACAATTAGAGATTTTTCATGTGTACGAGCAGAGAGGAGCTTTCAAAAGTCTAAAAGTACACTTCCGATGTTGTGGGAAATGTATAACGAAAGAAAATAACAAAAGCAATTATATTGGCCTATCTAATTCTCTATTCCCTAATATTTTTGGTAAATTAACCGCATTTGCAGTCCGCTATATACAGCTCTTGCTTATATACATCTCTTGCTTTATCTCACTTAATTGAGAAAGACAGTCACCAAATTCTATGCTCAAAATGTTGGGTTGTGAAGACTGAAATACTGTACATCCAGACCACAGTACC
>MKEJ01026353.1:0-13207 GCA_001753735.1 Embelia ribes
TCATCTTCTCCAGCCATCACCTCTCCCCTCTCCGATCATCTTGTTCTCCTACCTACCGTCATCTTCAGGTTTATCTCCCGATCTCCTATCTTATTCATATATGTCTACATGTATGTATGTGTGTGTGTGTGTTTGTCTGTGATCTAGTGTATACGTGTGTGTGTGTGTGTTTGTGACTAAGTGTAAACGTGAATATATATATATATATATATATAAATGTATGTGACAAAGCCTGTAAGTGACAAAGTCAGTGGTCAGTGGGAAACTCCGTATATATATATAATTGACAAAGTCAGTGGGAAACTCTCCTGTAAGTTATATATATATATATATATATATATATAAGTGACAAAGTCAGTGGGAAACTCCCTCCCTCCAGTAAACGTGAATGTATATATATATATATATGATCTTTTGAATTTGAATATAAATTTATCCAATTCTAAAAATTATTTTTTTTTTCAATTTTTTTTATGTTTATAGCTATGGCCGAGCCCGAGAATGATGAAAATTCTCCTTTGTGGAGATTTGTAAAAAAAACTGAAAAATTTAGTACAGGAGGGGGCAATTACAGATTTCAATGTAATTTTTGTCATAAGGGATATGTTGGTTCGTACACAAGAGCAAAAGCCCATTTAATGAAAATTAAGAATCATGGGATAGCAGTGTGCCCGAAAGTAACACAACAAAATTTGGTGGAATTTCAAAGGTTGGATGAGGAGGCAATTGAGAGGCAAAAGGCTAATCAACCAAAAAAGGTTCCTTTGCCTCCTAGTTCTTATTCCGGAGGCCCATCCTCATATGCAAGCCAAACTTTTGATTTTAAAAAGAGGAAAACAAGTTCGTCAAGTTCTAGCGGTGGTAGTAATCCTCTAGAAAATGCTTTTAATATCATGGCTCGTGACCAACTTCATGCCGAAATTGCTAGAATGTTTTATACGGGTGGCTTGCCATTTCATCTAGCAAGGAATCCTTACTATACAAATTCTTACACATTTGCGGCTAATACGAATATTCCTGGATATATTCCACCTGGGTATAATTTGTTGAGAACAACATTACTCAAAAACGAAAGGAAAAATGTTGATAACTTGCTGGAGCCCATTAGAAGTACTTGGCTAGAAAAAGGAGTAAGCATTGTTAGTGATGGGTGGAGCGATTCTCAAAGGCGCCCCATCATTAATTTTATGGCGGTTGCAGATAGTCAACCAATGTTTATTAAAGCTGTTGATTGTTCCGGGGAGGTAAAGGATAAACATTTTATTTTTGGCTTACTGAAAGAAGTGATTCTACAAATTGGGGCAAAAAATGTGGTACAAGTGATTACAGATAATGCTCCAAATTGCAAAGCGGCTGGCCAACTCATTGAAATTCAATTTCCGCATATTTTATGGACTCCTTGTGTTGTTCATACATTGAATCTGGCATTGAAGAATATATGCGCAGCCAAGAATTTTGAGAGAAATGAATTAACTTATTCGGCATGTTCTTGGATTACTAATATTGTAGGAGATGTTGTGATCATAAAGAACTACATAAATAATCATAGTATGCGGTTGGCCATGTTCAATGAGTTTTGCCCTCTAAAGCTTTTATCTGTTGCCGAGACGAGGTTTGCATCATCCATTGTGATGCTTAAGCGTTTCAAGTTGATCAAACAAAGCTTAAGAACAATGGTAATTAGTGATCAATGGAATTGTTATCGAGAAGATGATGTTGGTGGTGCTAGGTTTGTGAAAGATAAGGTTTTAGATGATATATGGTGGGATGAAATAGATTACATACTTGAATTTACAGCCCCCATTTATGACATGATTCGAGCTTGTGATACGGATAAATCATGTCTTCATCTAGTTTATGAAATGTGGGATACAATGATTGAAAAAGTGAAAAAAGCTATTTACAAGCATGAGGGGAAGCGACCGGAAGAGGTATCCGACTTTTACAAGGTTGTGCATGAAATTCTTGTAGATAGATGGAACAAAAATAACACCCCACTTCATTGCTTAGCACATTCCTTGAATCCAAGGTGATTTACTAACTTTTATTTTTTTTTCCTATTGACTTGTTTTGTTTTTTAAATGATTTTTTAAGTAAAATAACATCCCGTTCTATTGCTTATCATTTGGGATTCATTTTTTTGTTAGGTATTATAGTGATCAATGGCTTAAAGAGGACCCATCCCGAGTTGCTCCGCATAGGGATGTGGAAATAACATCTGAAAGAAACAAGTGTTTGAAGAAATACTTTGAGGATGCAAATGAGCGAAACGAAGTAATGCTAGAGTGTGCTAAATTTTCCACCAAAGCGGGGTACTTTGCGGATGCCGATTCCATCTATGCTAGATGGGCCATGGATCCTCATAGTTGGTGGGCCATGTATGGCACGTATGCACCTAAACTTCAATCGTTGGCTTTAAAGTTGCTTATGCAACCTTGTTCATCTTCTTGTTGCGAAAGAAATTGGAGTACTTACTCTTTTCTTCATTCAATTAGAAGGAATAAGATGACGACGGAACGTGCAGAAGATTTGGTTTTTGTTCATTGTAATCTCCGACTTCTTTCAAGAAAAACCCCACAATATGCACTCGGAAAGAATAAGATGTGGGATATCGTTGGAGATGAATTTGATTCTCTTGATGACGTCGGTCTACTCCAAATTGCCAATCTTTCCCTTGATGAACCCGAATTGGAGGCGATTGTGTTCCACGATGATGGTGATGGTGGAGAGCAAATTGATGAGGATGGTGATGGAGTTTGATGGCTTTCGTGATGATATTAGATTTTGTTGTTTTGGTGGAGGGCTATTCGTACTTAGCTCTAAAATATATTTTGTCAATCTTTCCCTTATTATATTTTGTCGTTTTGGTGGCTATAATGCGACTAGCGAATAGTTTGTTGGCACTCTATTTTGGATACTTTTGCTTGTTAGTGCTTGGTTTAGCTTAGTAGATTATTAAATGATGAAATCGGTCTTTTGCTATTTTGCTAAGAAATGAAAAGCAATATCAAATACTCTTTTGTTCTCTAGTATTATCATTCAATTACATATTAATGTTGATCGATACTAACATACAACAAATAAAAAATATTTATAAAAAAAAAATGCCGAATCTCCACCGTGTCCGTGTCCAGAATTTTTTAAAAATTGTCAAATCTATGTGCGCACCCGTGTCCGTATCGGTGCTTCCTAGGTGATAGGGCAGGGTAAAATTTCTTGGTTTTGGGAGTTAGGTGATGGCTGATTCGCCCATTTCAGATATGGAAGGACAATAACCTTTAACCGGCTCCTGTCAATCGGCATCCTCAAAATAGTCTTAGAAAGTCGACTATTTTGCTGGTCTGTATATGTATTTTCGCTTTCTTTTATAAGCCTTTTGTTCTCTGCATCTTAGATTTAGGATGTTAATAAGGATTTTCTGCCCGTAAGCAATTTTTATGAACACTAGTCAAATTTAAGAACACTAGTCAAAGTTGATTGGTCAAATTTTTAAGAACACTAGTCAAATTTACACTTGATTGGTCAAAGTTGATTCTTTCTTGGGAGCTGTTATTAAGTTTGGAACTTGAGAAAAGTCTTTTTTCTTGCACGCAAATATGGGAAATTGAAAGCTTCGATTTTTTCAGCTTCATCCTAATATAGTATAATGTAAGTCAAAGTTGTTAAGCTCAACAAACGAAAGGAAACTAAGGTTTAAGGTTTTCAGAATGCACTTGGAATTAACATGGCAATTTATGAGTGGAAAAGAAGTTATGTGTTTTGCTTTAGAAAAAGCATTTGGCCTTTATACCCTTAGGTAATATTCACTAATCCATATTAAAAGTGAGAGAGGAAGTACGCTGAGAGCTTGTAACTTTATAGGGAGATATTCACGATTGAAATTTATGAAAATGTGAGATGAGATTCTTTTGCTTGGTTATTGGGTAAATGGGTAACCAGACTTAGTTCTAACTTACTACATCAAATTTCACAGGCTAGACAAGTACTATAAGACCTAGTTACCCATTGTATTATGAACATTATATGCTTAATATTTTTGGTATGGTTCTTTTGCAGGTTTTACTCATTCCGCTTTTACTTTAGGATATGAGGCAGGCATTAACAAATGCCCTATTGATGGCAATTTAGTTCCACCAGGGGCACTGATCACGCTAATACAGAAGGGCCTTCAGTATCTGGAGATGGAGGCTAATTTGGATAATGTTAGCATGCTTCATTCTTGTGTATTGTCATTTTTTTGATAGACAGTGTCGTGTTCCTTTAGAAAACTTTTTGTTTATAACTCTTATAATTGCTTATTTTTCTCACTTGCTAGTGTGAGACAGAGGTGGAGGAAGATTTCTCGTTTTTGCAACCTTTGGATCTCATTACTAAGGATGTCTATGAATTGAGGCAAATGGTAAATGAGCGAAAGAAAAATAAACAAAAGGATGGGAACAAGGGATTTAGTAGAGATCAAGAACGCGAACGTAAGCGCCCAATAGAGAGGGACAGTCATGATAGAGAGAAGGACCAGGAAAAGGACAGAGAGAGAATTGAGAAAGACAAGGAACCAGAGAAGCAACATGAGGATACGGCTGTTAAAGAAATGATTGCAGAGCAAGAGGATAAGGTGGAAGTAAAGCATGATGTCAGTGGAGTTCCTAGTGGTAAATTGGATGAAAATTCTCTCTTTACTTCTCACGGAGTTGCTTTCTTTTTCTTTATGTAAGTTCATTAGGAAAGGAATGTGACATTGAGCCAAAGGAAAAAGATGAAAATCTGAGAAATGAGAAGATTTCCCTTCGAAAAATATAATGAATTGTGCTTTCTGATTTTGTTGATAGAACCTGAGCCTATGGACATATCCACCGTCCCAACTGTACAGTCCCGTGAAATTCCTAGTTCTGATGTGACCATTCTAAGAGGACACACTTCTGAGGTTGTTGTATGTTGTATTTATATATCTTATTTTTCTTTTTTTTTTCCTGAATTATTTTCTGCAATATTGTGCTCATCTTTCTATTATCCTGGCAGGTTTGTGCATGCACTTGGAACCCTGCAGGTTCATTTCTTGCATCTGGGTGAGTTTTTTAAACTGCTGAGTCAGAAATTATAAGATTGGGGTAGTTTACACGACTTTGCATCTTTACTATTATTCTTGTGTTTTGTTGACAGCTTCTGTGAACCTCTCTTTTCCTGCAACTGCAATATTAGACATTTCTTTAAGGTGCACCAATAGAATTTTTGGACAGAAAATATTAATGGAAGTCTTAAAATGGAAGGTGGAAACCTTATTTTTATAAAGTTTTTACCAGACAAGGAACTCTTTTTATTTTGTCTTGTTCATTGCTTATGCAAAAGTCGATTTTAACTAATAATTAAAGATTTTAGAGATACTTGTAAATTGTTATGGTACCTCAATGTGCAATCATGAAGTTGTATTTTTAATTTTCTGTTTTGTTTCTCTCTCATCCTCTAAGGATGAAAGGGAGAAGAAAGATTTTCCAAATATAGGGCAAGGTTTTTGAAGCTGTTGAAGAGTTAGGGGTGCCAACTGGTTCATTGTGTCCAGCAGGGAAACTAGAGATCCATCCTTTGCAAAATCTGAGTTTGATCATGGCTCAAATTGCAATGGTTTTCTGGCTTTAAATGGTTAACCAACTGTAACATTCCAGCTTTTAAATGTTAAATCACCATATTGCTATCAATTTATGGATGTTATAGTAGTATTTTTTTCAATTTTTTCTTACTTGCTGAAACTTGTTCGTTTACCTCAGATCTGGAGATTCTACGGCTCGAATATGGTCAATTTCGGACAAGCCAATTGATGGCTCTAGTAGGTTACAAAATGAAGCTCCAAATGTGATGGTGCTGAAGCATGTTAAGGGCAAAAGTAATGAAAAAAGCAAAGATGTCACAACTCTCGATTGGAATGTGGGTGCTGCTTGATATAATTTCTGCTTTTTTGTTGAGCTTTCTGGATTGTCATCTTATTCTTGCTTTTAAAATTTTCAAGTAACATATATGCTAGCTCTTTTGAATGTTGTGGATTATTGTTGGATTTCCCTGACAACTTTGGAGTGTAAGTTATTTGTTTCCTGCTCATTTATAAACTGCCTTTTGTTCTATAATGTTCTTCTTATGTGTATTTGCTATCATACTCGAATTTACGTGAATTTGATATCTCGGATGATTACGAAAAACTTCTGAATGAGCACTTAACTTGTGGTGGCAACCTGCCTTCATCATATTCAATATTTTCCAAGAGGGGCCGTCCCCATAGATTCGGACTAAATATGTATGTTTAATCTTATTGAGAAAATACACTGGGACTTTATTCGTGAAAACATGTCTTCCGGGTTCTTTCTAGCAGAGTCATGTTTAGGTCATTATTTCTCTTCGTTTATGGTGTGTTCATTTGGTTTTTGACTCTGTAACATTTATCTTCCTTCTATTCAGGGAGCAGGAACATTTCTTGCGACTGGTTCATATGATGGGCAAGCTAGGATCTGGAATTGTAATGGTAAAGTTTCTTTCCTTTCTCTTCTGCCATATAGTTTATACGTTTGGCTTTCTGACATTAGTAAATGCTAGCCACCGAGGCACACGCAATGCGTGTGCGTACTTCTAAATATATCACAAAGAAAATGTATTCATAAGAAAAAATTGGCATTTACATAGTAAAATAGAATAGAAGAATACATCAGTTATTATAACAAACACGTGGTATGTGTACAAAATGTAGAAATCAAATTAAAAAATAACAGCAAAAGTGTCATCCAGTATGAGGAGTTTCTATATCATGTTTACCAACCTCTCCACCGGCACCGGGGTGAGGATGACAGATCGATCATGCGGTGGAATAGGCGGCCATGGATGTAAATTTTCGGATTTGTACGATTTATTTTTTTGATTTTATGAAAGAGAGAGAGAGAGAAGGGGGGGAGGGAGGGCAGAGGATGTTTGATGCTTGATAGGATGGAGTTATGAGAACGTGGGTGAAGCAGTTGGTCTCATTTGACCCTAAGTTAGGCTCCGGCTAATAGATATTGCCTCCAGCATATTTTGCAATACTATGCTAAACTTACCATATGCATTTAGATTAATGACGTATAATTTGCAATATTTGCCTATAGGTATTTTAAGCCGTTGTCGCCGTTCCTTTCAGTAACTTGGAAGTATTCTTTAGCTTGTACTTCCGCATTATATACTAATTTTATCTAAATAACCTTTAATGTTAACATGTTCTATGTATGTCTTTTTGCACCGAATTTAGATCCAGATAAAAGAAAACATTATGTTACCATAATACGCTTCATTAGGCACAAACTGCAATTTTGGTACACCGTTCCCAATCATGGAATGTTTACGTACCAAATTGTCAAATCTAACGTTCCAAAAAACAATTCAAGAATTAAAAGTGTGAAATAATGAAGAGATAAATGTGAAATGTTAAGATAGGAAGAAGTATCAAATTGAAGATGAGAAAGAGTAATTGGATGTCAAACAGCATAGTAGAGTAATTTTTCATCTGCGGAGCTGCTAGAGCATATTGCATAATTTATAAAATTAGATGATAGTAACTATTAATGGAAAATAATTTTAAAATACTCCACTGATATTAATATTACTTCTTTGAGAAACAAAATTAGTTAAATTCCTATATTATGCATCCTAAATGGATATTAGTGCCAAGTTTCGGATCAACAAATTTTGTTCCTATTAATCGATCCGAAGAAGCCTATCCCCTAGTGTACTGCGACCCGGGAAATTGGCGTACCCCGTTTCAGTTTTCGTTCCGCTTACCAAAGTGATCTGCGTTCCAGGTAACATAGGTTTGAAGTGTATTGATATTTCGTTTTGCGAATTTGCCTCTTTGTTTTAATAATAAGTTTCGCTGACCCTGTTGAAGTCAAGGAACAATGAATGGACTTTGGTATAGGTCGTATTCTTAGGCTGTAAATATTATTGAGGCAGAAGGCCAATGATCTATGGATGTGGCTGTAATGTTTTTTGTCTTGAACCAGTGATTTATGGCTCATCTTGAATGATCAGTCAAGTAACATGGGATGGCATCATATAAACATGGGATGACATCATATAAATATAGTTCATCTCATTCAAGATGTCCTAGTTATATACTAAATTACTATTTTTCTCCCGTCTATATCTGCTGACTAACCTCCAAGAGTTCCGGCACGAATGGTGTAGTAATTTTAAGCCATGCCTGAAAGGAAAAAGGAAGAAACTGATAATCTTGAAGGTTTTTATTTATTTATTTATAATCTTTATTGTGTGATCTTATTTTATGTGTCATGAATGTCTATTTGTTACAAATGTTCTTTTCTGTTATCCCCTCCTCATTTTTAAGTATTCGCAGCTTTTCATTGTTATTTGTTTTAGTTTTTTTTAAGTTTGGATTTGTTGTATGATTGCAAGCATTAACAACTCCACAGTTAACTAATATCCGAGCACCATCGTTAGTTGACAGCTGCGGTGCACTTGTGTCGTCCTGCAGCTAGATAGCTTTTTGCACCCTCCTTTGTTGTTCTCTAACTGAAATTACTTTGTTTTAAATTGATTTATCCCCAGAAATGTCAGTCAGTATCTCTCTTCAATCTGGGTGAAGGAAAAGTCTCATTTGGGAGCAAGAAACTTGGCGTAGTCAGAGCATCATCCTCTGACTCAGTGGAGCGAGCTGCTGCTGTTGCACCGCTTCAGCTGGAGTCACCAGTTGGACAATTCCTCTCTCAAATTTTGGTCAGCCACCCGCACCTTGTTCCTGCTGCGGTGGAGCAGCAGCTTGAACAGCTTCATACTGATCGAGATGCCGAGAAAAAGGAGGGTACTCCTGCCTCTGGTACCGATATAGTCTTGTACAGGTTAGAAAAGTTAGCATGGTTATAATCATAAAAATTTCGCGCGTTTGATTATTGTTATTATTACAAAGCTCGATAATATCAAGATCTTCCAAAATTTTATATTAAAGTTCCAACTTTTTCATCAATTTCATTTTCTTAGTTAATGAGGCTGTCTCTGCTCTCTTTATTCCTAATGTAAACTGAGAATACAAATTACTAGTTATATTCCAACGGGTGCATGCTTTGGTCATTTGCACTTCTCAGCTTTTCTCCAACACTCTACTAGTGCTTGATAAAGCTGTTTGTAATGTTCATTACCGGACCTGACACCGCAAGGGCAAACAAATTTTGAAAAGCAACGATAATACCAAATTGAACCTAAATAGGTTGCATTACCTATGCTGAAGAAAAATATTGTGCACATATGTCTTGTTATAATCAGGAGAATAGCTGAAGTAAAGGCCAGTGAAAGGAAAAAGGCTCTGGAAGAGATACTATATACTTTGGTTGTGCAAAAGTTCATGGAATCTAATGTTTCGTTAGTACCTTCTATTACGCCTCCATCACCGGATCAATCTGGTCGAGTCGACTCCTGGCCCAACGAAGACGGGAAGCTGGAAAGGCTTCACTCTCCAGAAGCTTACGAGATGATACAGAACCACTTGGCCCTCATTCTTGGTGACCGTTTAGGTGACTCAACCTCAGTTGCGCAGATCAGCAAACTCAGGGTGGGTCAGGTGTATGCGGCCTCAGTTATGTATGGCTATTTTCTTAAGCGGATAGACCAGAGGTTCCAGCTTGAGAAGACAATGAAGAACCTCCCACAAGGGTTGGGCAATGAAGCGGCTAGCGTTCAACAATCTTCCGATGAAGTAAGAAATTCCGTTGGTGAAGACTTGTTCAAGACTCTGAATTCTCACCCAGAGGTTTCATCTGGATTTGGTCAGGGTATTAAGTCTTCTCGGTTGAGAAACTATTTGATTTCGTTTGATGGGGATACTCTTCAGAGGTACGCAACAATAAGGTCTAAAGAGGCTGTTGCCATCATTGAGAAACACACGGAGGCTTTGTTTGGTAGGCCCGAGATTGTTGTTACTCCTCTGGGGACGATTGATTCTTCTAAGGATGAGCACATAATGATCAGCTTTGGTGGTTTGCGGAGGCTTATACTTGAGGCTGTAACTTTTGGTTCTTTTCTCTGGGACGTGGAGAGCTATGTTGACTCGAGATACCACTTTGTTGCGAGTTAGGATTTTAAAAGCGCATTCATAGCCAAAGGTAAACCAAATGCTGAACACGAATATGCTATCTCAGTGTAGTTTTTAACGTTTTCTTAAAGTAATGAATCCATACTCTGTAGTTCTGCATATATTTCTGGTTCCTTCCATCGTAGACAAATCATGTGAAAACTGTGGAATTTTCATTTTCAAATTTTGTTGCAATGCGAACAGAGTGAATGCAGCTCCTTGTGTTTTTTTATTTTGCCGAGTGTCTTTTATGAGATTTTGCGCTCAGTTCATGGTGCTGGGGTTATTTTTGAAAGCAGAAATTACTACTTGCAATTTATATCTAAGAGAAGAGTGGGAATAACATGCACGGGGAAGACATCATAAGCATGAAACTTGGGAAATACAGGTATAAGCTTTAGGTTTCTGAAGTTATGATGATTTTTTAGTTCTTTTACTTTGCTGTAGATTTACACGCGAGTTACCTAACGAGTTCAGCGACCGGACCCTGATGCCTCGAAAATAATATCTGGCTTGCCAAACATTGCTCTTCAATTTTTTTCCAAAATACCACAAGTTCTAGTCCGATTCTACAGTAAGCGTAACTCAACTCAGTCAAAATTAATTAAAAAGAATGTTGTTTTTATTTATTTTCTCAAAATATATTACCATAGTCATCACAATAATAAATACACATGATAAAGATGTATAGATTTGTGGCCGAAGAAGAAAAATGGTTTTAAACCGTAAATGTTGAATAATATTGGTTGGAAGCTTTGAAAGGACATAATTCTACGCTAGGTTGTCCATGTGGGTAGTATTTCATTTCACGTGTATAGAGATCGAAGCAACACAAATGTTTTTGCAACTCCAAAAGTTTAGAGAATTTGCAAAATCTAACTTGCCCATGAGTCACAATGAAAATGATGCAGGTTTTGACAAAGGTGCTAAACAAAGTAAGGTTACTTAATCTCAGTGTAGAGTATGTGAAAAGCCTCAAATACTGCTAATTAAGCTTGATTAACGGGCTAGAGCTCGAAATGGAGCACTTGATTTATTTCTCGAGCTGAGCTCAAAACATCAGTTTGTTCTCGAGCTCAATACATCAGTTCAATCTACAGCTCGAGCTGAGCTTGAGGCAAGCATATTTTTCGTCAAGCTGAGTTCGATCAATCCAAAGCTCGGCTAGGCTCGGCACATTGCCAGACCAACTGAAACAAATGTCACGAGGAAAAATGGTGAAACGTTAATACTGTTCCTTATTTCCCGTTTCAAGTGTTGTTATTTCCTATTCAAAAGTATATATTCAAGAGCCTTCCAGGTAGAGAAGAATCATTAACCCTTGTTGCACTTGTAACCGAAGCCTCAATTGGAACTCTAATTGTGTTTCTTCAAATGGAGAATGTTTAACAAGTAAATTTCCAAATTTTAGTGTGTTTGAATCTAAACGTATAGTGAATAAAATGAACTTCTTTGGTGCGTACAACACATCTTGAATGACAGTCCAACTGGGCGGCTAACACGGGTAAGGTGTCATCTTTAAAGTATCCATGCTTTTACATGTCTACGTACGAGCCATGCATTCTAGAAGTGTGTGCATACAATCGACAATATCACAAGCTTGTTCGCATCCAGAACAAATAGTTTCACGTAAAAGAGAAGCATACCATCTCTAGAGCTCCTCTGATTACGCCGCTTAGGATATTGCAGTAGTACAGGCCTTGACAGGTATTGGGAATTTGACGCAGAAGCTGAAACCACAAGAAACATTTTGAGGCCCATCTGCTCGCAAGCAATCTCAGTTAAAACCTTAGCGATCACTTCAGCACTTTCCTTAAAATCAACACATCTAGACACACTGGATTTTGCCAAGAATTCGTCAATCAATCGAATTCCAATATTCTAGCCCCTGCAGGAGAATTAAACGGTTTGAAATCACATTAGTTCACTAAAATGTAGTCCCTCCGTTTCATATTAAGGGTCGTTTTGGAGAAATTTTTTCTTTTCATATTAAATATCACTTTGGGAAACCAAGATTGTATTAATGATTGTTTTCCAATTTTACCCTTACTAATTGTTCAACATGTTGATTTTTTTGAATATTAAACTAAAGGATAAATGGATAATATGGTAAAACTATCAATATTTTTAATAAAAATGAGGCTATTTAGTGATCTTAATCCTTGTATAATTACCTTAAACGATACTTAATATGAAATGGAGGGAGTAACTTGAAGGTCACACGGAGAACACTAATGTTGGGTTTCACATTAGGAACTTGAAATTAATGAATTTGAAGCTTCCCAAAAACTCGTGATTCCC
This sequence comes from Embelia ribes, assembly GCA_001753735.1. Lineage (NCBI taxonomy): Eukaryota > Viridiplantae > Streptophyta > Magnoliopsida > Ericales > Primulaceae > Embelia > Embelia ribes. The sequence goes on from MKEJ01026353.1 coordinate 12,392, forward strand.
AATTGTATGAAGCAAGTACGCAAATAACTATCACTTATGTGGGGTTCCTCATAAGGAATTTGTAAGTAAAGAATTTCGTTGGGGGATAAATTTATTGGAAGGATTTGAGACGTAAAATGGGAGAGGCTGGTTGCATACATAGTTTTTATCATGAACTAATGATGTTAAAAGCTCCAGTAACATTTTCGTTATTTACAAGTGTTTAAAAAGTGCATGAAGTGACTAAATACGCAAATAACTATCACTAGTTTCTCTTTTTTCCCCTTATCATCAGAATCTACTACATATTGTTCCCATTAATAGTGCTGCAGACTATCAGAATCAAACCACGCTCTGCTATAACCTATAGCTTGGCTCTTCAACAGAATGAACCATGCTCAAGTCGACCACTTAACAGATAAGGGCAAACCATTCACCAGTCAACTGCATAGGACTGTAAACGACGAAACCCAGTACTGTTAACTAAATGTGCCCCAAAATCAAACCCTAGCTCGCTTTCTTAGTAAATGAACATTGCTCGAAGATGGAAGTTCCCGAGCAGCCCTGTTCTTTTACACCTCTTTAGGGAACTCCCACCAGTGGCTCTAAATAAGCCCATACTCTAAATTTTAGGGATTAAACCAAAGCAACCCTCCCACCTCCAGTGTAATCAAACACGATTCAATCTCCTAAAAAATAAAATTCATCCTTATCTATAACATCCTGAATTTTTCGCATTTTAGTAATATTTTATAGCCCGGTATGATATTATTAATATGTATTTATTTGGCGCGATGTTGTATTTGTAGTGTATGTGATTATGTTTGAGTCTCATGT
>MKEJ01026354.1:0-12878 GCA_001753735.1 Embelia ribes
ATTGATATATATATATACATACATACATATATATATATATATATATTTATTTATTAATTTTTCTTTTTAACAGGATTTATTGCTTGCTCCTTTTGTTCCACGTGTTAAGAGAGATTTCAACACACCGTTTTTAAAGATTATTTTTTGGGAATTTATTGGTTTATTCTTTTTTTTGTTCTGTTCTTGTTTAGATGATGATGTGCAGAGAATTTGATCGGCTTGCCTTCGACAATTACGTTGTTTTTTACAATAGCATAAAAAAACTTGTTAACACTGCGATGTGTATGGTCCGATGTGACGGATTAATTTTATATATTTTTTAAAAAAATACATTCCAAAATTTGACGTAGTATTTTATTAATGATATAAATAAAGTTGTCAGAAGTTAGTTATCTTCTCCTTTTTAAAATAATTATTTTCAAAGTTTACAGTGGAAATTGGGTAAAAATATGAGTTGTAAGTGCACTTACAGCCTGTGTAAACTTACGAGTATTTTTTTTTTATTCAAGAATACGTATGGATAATAAATGAAAATAACTTGAATACCATGCGAAGACTAAGAGGTAGCGACAACAAGGAAATCCATTTTTCCGTTGCAAGTATCACCCGAATTTTGAGTAATCATATTTTATGGAATAAATTGTTGTAAAAACTTACTTTTGCAAATTTGTTTTCTTTTTGCACTAGATTAGTTTTCTCGAGGTTGAAAAATTAAGAGTAGAAAAAACATGAAATTATATGCTAACATGAACTAATTTCGATAGACAAATTTAACAAGTGGTAGTTAGCATTGTTTACAAAGGGTGTAAACTAATATTGAGCTTTAAGTACATATGTGGTGTCTTCAAAATTAAGAATAAGTTGCTTGAGAAATCAAAAAGATAGTGGAGTGACATCAAAGACTTGACTAAATTATGGCATTTTCAAACCCCTAGGAAATTAAAGAGGTCCATGTTATGATTGTAAATCCATGGGCTCTTTTTACAAAAATTTAATCTCTACACATTAGAGGATCATATGTCGATGAGGCAAGGTCATTATGTAATGATTATATCTCAGATTGCAGGCTATTAGATGGAATATCAACAGCTGAGAACATGATATTAAAAATTTAATATAATGGCTCAAAAGTCTTTGAGTTTCGGCTCATTCAACAACTATTATTGAATGGATCGCTCTGTAATTCTTTGCTCCGCATTCCTTCAATATGCATCTAGATTTGAGAATTGCCTATTAATTAATCTTGCTTGCATTTCGATAATTGCCTTTTTTTTTTTTTTTAATCTTACTTGCCCTTTTCATAGGCATTTTAGTTTCTGAGACGGTGTTATAATAAAAATTTTGACTGGTAATTAAGAGTAGTTGACAACATGATACCAAAGGCAAAATCTCTTTCTCGTTCCGAAATTACGATAACATTTTTTATTATGTCTTGCAATGGACGTAGGTACGGTGTCACAAATGCCTCTACGAAAACACACTCACCCACATTTACGATACATCGTAATCCTCTACTGAATTTTCGACTTTAGTTTTTGATTGTTCAATTATAAATGCTACAATAATTATTTCCCTTGGTTTTTAGTTTTTTGGTGCTTGATAATTTTGAAAATGCAGCTAGATTTCATAACTGAAGCAAAACGTCCAAATTATCATTCGAGAAATTAGGTCAAATACTATTTAAAGTGAAAGACCCAACCAACCAAGCTATCAGTTTAGAATGATGGAGAACCAATTATTTGGGCCAAATAGTCTCGGCCCATCAAAAGTAAAGTATGTTGATACCGACTCCATCTCGCTACGAACACGTAGCATTCAAAATAAATTGAATGCTACGTATTACTTGCGTTTTGAGGTTCCAGGGTGTGTTGGCATTGATGAGGTGATGTGGCACAGGTGGTTTTTGTGTCTGATGGGGTGACAAAAACTGAGACGTTGAAGTAATCTTCGTCAAAACAACGTTAGCAATATTGCGAAAGGCTGAGAAAATGGGAAGACAAGATAAATTATGTAAATAGTTAATATTTTAGTTTATTAATTTTATTTCTTTGCTTTTTTCGTAAGGTAGGTAGGCAAGAAACTTCGTGCTTTGTATGTATATGCTCTTTATGTACAATATTTCGGTTCATGAATGAAAACTTTTGGTTTTTGCTCCATTTTCAAAACCGAAACTTAGGTCGTCAGCATTTTGAGCAAGGATCCATTGTTGCATACGGGACGGAGATCAAGTCGAAACATCAACTGATACATAGTAGGTTACAGTGTCAGGCTATGAGTACTACCCTCCACACTGCAGTAATGGTGTAAGTTTTTTCATTCTCACACCGTGTATCAGTTGCTGATGTTGTATTTAAAATATAATATTAAGTATTTAATGGTTCTGAGTTGACTAAGTCAGTCACGATTTTAACTGATTTCTTTCATGCATGGACAACCACGGGAAGCAACATAGCCAATCTCGTACATGCCTCCCAAAGAAGTTACCTATGCTGTAACAAGGCTTTGCTTTGCGCAATGTTTCAGATTTATATTATGCGAGGTTACATAATTCGTTTCATATAATATTAATATTATTTATATTATTACAAGAATTATTTTATTTTACAATGTAACTATCTTCATAATAACACATTTATTGAATATAAATCATTAAATTCCAGGTAAAATAATATATTTCTAATTTAATTATTCGTCATATCGTTACTTCCAAAATTTTCCCTATATTATTACGTCCATTTTTGGCTTCCTATTTTGTATCGTACCTATTTACATTTAAAAATTGCTGCCATGTTATTTTTTGGTGCTAAAAACTTATCATTTAAAAATTGCTACTATGTTATTTTTTGGTGCTAAAAACTCATCATTTTCTTAGTCAGATAAATCAAAGCGCCAGATCCATAAATATTATTTTTTAAGAAAATAAGAGAAATGGATCAGGAAATTTAATTTTAAACTTTAAATTAACCCTAAAATTAAGGCACCCGGAAAAACTAGCCGTTACAAAGAGCGCCTTAATCTCAACGTTCCCCCGTTTCTCTCTTCTCATAAAATCCCCTCATCTCTAACATTAATAGTAATTATTGCTTTTAATTTTTCAATCGTAACGCTTATCTCTCTAAACCCTAAATCTCTCTCATTCTCCGGCGACTATCTGATGGAATTGATCGGCAAATCCACCAGAGCAGTGACCCCTGCGAAAAACCCACTTCCCAATCGATCGAAATTGTCCCAAATCTCAAACAATTCCGAGAATTTGAACCCGAATTTGACAAACCCTAGTTTGAAAATATCGAAAATCCCGGATCCGGGCTCTTCGATTCGCGATAGGAAGTTCGTGGTTGCGAAAAGGAACCTGAAGGGAGAGAAAGGGAAGTGCTTATCTGTAGCTTATGATAAGCTTAGGGCTTCTCAAGTTGAGTTTTTTACAAATGAAAATGAAGAGTCTTTTGATCAAACCCTAGGAGGTGAAATTGGGGAAATTGATGATGACCTGGATGAAATCGAGCTATCGGGCGAATCGGGTAGTTTGAATATCAAGAGGAGGAGGGAGGAGTGGCTGGAAGAGGCTAGGAGGACTGCGCCCGAGCCGGGGTGTGGGAGAGTAATGTATTTCGTTGAGGCGTTCGAGAAACTGTCTATTATTCCGAAAACAAAGGAATTGGAATCAAAAAAGGATATGAAAGTAATGAAATGGGCTTTGCCAGGGTTGCAACAACCTACGGAAAATGAATTGCAGGTCTCTTCGGATTCGTTCTGTCCTTCAGATTTTTCTGTGACCTCAGAGAGCTTAGGGTTACATTCTCATGTTTTGTCATCGTCAGATAACAACAACGGAAGGTACAATTGTGTACCTTTTTAATCCTTGTTAGTTTGAAGTCTAATTTTTGTTTATTTTGAGTGATAATGTTGTTATTGCTTCAGTGTTTTGAGCAGGATATCTGGGAGTGGTCGCAAAAGCCAAAGAAATGTAAGCATATCTTCTCTTATTTATTTATTTTTCATTTTCATGGGTATGAATGTGTAATGTACTACTGTACTAGCGGGCTTTGTCGACATAAAGGCTCTAAGTCTAACTCGAGTTTGAGCGATTTGAACTTAGTAGGGGTTCGGAATAGATGGTTAGTGCACAGTTTGGGGTTTTCAATCATGTCAATAACTCTAGTATATGTCTGAACTAATGATTTTTTTATAACTAAATACTATCCTAATCTTCTTGATTTAAAATTTTTATGTTCTCAAATGCAACCTAATAGTTTTGATTTCTGTATTTACAGTTATGAAACAATTTGGTGAAAATGCCTACCAATATATATGAACCCATGAGCCATAACCAACTATACAATACGAATGCTATCCTTATCATCTTGATTTTAGACTTTTTATCTTCCTAACTGCAACCTAATAGTTTTGGTTTCTGTATATAGAGCTCCGAATCAACTGCAACCTTTGGAGGAAATCGATGGAAGAAAAGCCAAGTTAAAGCAAAGCCTTTCAAACTTAGAACCGAGGTAAGTGCCTAGTACCACACTATTTGGCATATAAACTCGGTAGATACTGTAAATCTCTTTTTACTTAGTTGTTGTCTCAACTCACTTAACAACACAGCGATTTTGTTTTTCTTTATCAATAGCAAAGGGGAAAATCCAAGCAAGAACAGCTAATCAAGAAACTGCAACAAGTTATGATAGAGGAGGAGAAGCAACGAATACCGGTTGCTCAAGCTCTCCCATGGACGACAGAAGAGCCACAGGTGAAGTTCAATTTTTTAGGAAAAGGAAACTTTCATTTTTCGCTTCTGTGAAATGCATCTATTTCTGCTTAGCCGTTCGTTGGAATTAAGCATTTTGTATGTTTGACCTCTGTAAAGTTCCTTTTGCATTGATAAGTTATTGTTTTGACAATAACAGTGCTTGGTAAAGCCTCCGGTTAAAGAAACTACGAAGCCTATTGATTTGGTGCTGCACAGCGACACGAGGGCCATGGAACGTGCTGAGTTTGACCAACAGGTGCTTTTGGAATATTATTTGTTATGTTTATGCACTACTTTTTTAAGTTCTTCGCTGTGAAAGTTCTAGAACTTGATTTTTTTTGTTTGGCGGCATATACATTTGAGGGTTGATGTTGCTTAAAATTATCAATGTGTCTGTTTTGCCTATCCTTATCAGCTCTTAGTTTGAGGTATAATTCATTCACTTAGTCTGCATCTTTGTTAATTGGCGCTTCAAAGCTTTTGTTTGAACAATGATATTGTGTTCAACGGAGAAAACGTCATTTTTTTACTATATATAGTGTACTTAAAAAACTTGCATTTCCATTTGCTTTTACTGGCACAATTAGACAAATTATCAAAACTTTCTAGTTATTGATTTCCTCTTGCTTTTGGGGTTGTATTAGGTGGCAGAAAGGATGAGCCTAATTGAACGATTCAAGGAGGAAAAGGAAAGACTAGAGAAGGTACAACATTAGTAGCGCGAAACCCTAGCGCATGTAATGAATATACGTAATATTAGCTGGTTCTTTGCTGATATGTTTCATCTTGGGTTTTTCTCCTACAGTTAGCTGAAGAAGAGGAAATCAGGAGACTACGAAAAGAGCTCGTCCCAAAGGCTCAACCCATGCCCTACTTTGACCGACCTTTCATCCCCAAAAGGTAATAAACAATAATTTGTTTTTCGTTAACATAACTTTTTTTACGTAGCTAAAAATCAAGTTCGGTAACTTTGCAGATCATTTAAGCTTCCTACCATACCCAGAGAGCCCAAGTTCCATCTGCCACATCGTAAGAAGATCAAGTCTTGCATGTCCTGGAACGGGATAAGCTGTGCTGAGATGCGATGAAGGANTGATAATCAATTTTTTTTTTTTTTTTTGGTGTGTGGATCGTCTAGTAGTATTGATTTTTGTTACTCTTTTTTGCATAGTTTTGTGCATATGAAGTAACTTGCTTTAGTTGCAATTTTGAATAGACAGTTGTGCCATTGCTACAAGCACAAGGGCGTGTGCTATTTTTACCATCAAATATGAGATTCATTTGTTTCCCCATATGTTTTTGATCACCTTGTTTTCTTCTTGCATATTAGTACTCTCTAGAAATTACAATTAGACTACCATAAACACTAACAGCGGAAATGCATACAAAAAGTAAATACCTTTTTCAATTGAAATTTCATCATTAAAAGGAGCTTTATATTAGCATAACAGGCCCATGAAAACAAGGTGAAACATAAACAAATGCACATGAAAACAGTAGTTTTAACCCGTCTCAATTGCTCGGAGTTTTGAGACTCGAAGCAGTAGAGGTCAATTATAATGTTAAATCACCAATAGCAAAACATAGTAAACACATGGAACAAATCTTCTTAACTTCAAGTATAGTAATCAAACCGAGCCTTGTATTAGTTGTTTTGGTCCTGAATGTAAGAATCGAAGTAGCTGATTTCCTTTTCGAGGAACACAAGAAAGCATTACAAGAATTTATCAACCACATAAAAAGCTTTACACTCAGCTCCGCATGGGTCTGATGATGTACGCAGTCTTACTTTATTTAACAAATGACATTAGCAAAGACATGAATATAAAAAAGGGATAACATAACCATTTTACTTAACGGTATCTATCCACATTTTGCTCAGGCTTAAACGTAATAGTGTGAATGACACACATACGCACACATATCCACAATATGGATTGTTTTTTATAATTTGTTTGGTTATAGCTTACTAATTCCAACTTATTAAAAGTAATAACCAAATAAAACCCACACATGTAGGGATTTAGTGTTTCAATTGAAACTACGGAGACCAAAACACAATTTTTGTTTCAAACTTGAGGACCACTCGTGTGATTTTCTCATCATAAACCAAAGCCGCCACTTTCACTCTCTCTTTTCTCTCTCTATCTCTAGCCATGGCGATCCGCCGCCTCCTAGCCCTAGTCCGTCGCCGCCCCTTCTCCACCTCCGCCGTCGCCGCCGCCACGTCACATTCCTCCCCCGCCATGCCCTACGATCGCCTCGCCGAAACCCTAAAGCACAAGTTGAAGCTTCTAGAAAACCCCGAACCCCGTTTCCTCACCCATAACTCCCCCCAGCCATTCCAAACCCCCCACACCCCTATCCTCTCCGTCCCAATGACACGTGTCACCACCCTTCCCTCCGGCCTCCGAGTCGCCACCGAGTCCAACCTCGCCCTTAAAACTGCTACCGTCGGCGTCTGGATCGGTTAAGTTACCGTTTTTACTAAAGGATCGACCGGGTTCAACTTTTTATTGGTTTATGCTCACTTGTGGGCCGGATTTAATTTTTTTTTTAAGGGGACCATTGGGGTTTGTTTGGTTGTATCTAATAAAAAAAATAAAACTGAAAAGCATTCATCTTTGAATTTACAGTTTTTTTATGCGAAAACAGTAAATACTTTAACTTAAAAGCAGAACATACAAATGATGTCCAGCTTCTAATTTGCGATAAAACAACCCTCATTTCATTTTGGATTGTTAATTTGTTTTTTTGCTTTTGTTTTTTTTTTTTCCTTTTGTTTGATATAAACTTTTAAAGTAGTGTCATTGTGCAGAATTTGGTTTACCTCTTTGGTTCTGTACTCTGATACCATGTTAGTTACCATTTAGCTCTATGTTAGTTACCGTTTCTATTAAAAGCTCGAACATACTGTAGAGGTAACTTTTTTATTGTCTTGTTATTCTCCAACAGATGTGGGCTCACGATTCGAGACGGAGCACACGAATGGCACTGCTCACTTCTTGGAACATATGATTTTTAAGGGGACTGAGAAGAGGGGGGCTAGGGATTTGGAGGAGGAGATTGAGAACATGGGGGGGCATTTGAATGCGTATACGTCGAGAGAACAGACGACGTATTATGCCAAGGTTATGGAGAGGGATGTGCCTGTGGCTATGGATATATTGGCTGATATATTGCAGAATTCAAAGTTCGAGGAGAGGAGGATCGAGCGCGAGCGTGATGTCATCTTAAGGGAGATGGAAGAGGTATTTATTGGGGATTGTTTGGAGCAATTTTTAAATTCCACTCTTATATATTCTTTTTCTTCATGCTTAGCTTTTGTTGTTTTGGCCTAAAAAGCTAGAAGATTTAAGCTCCATGCATCTAACTTTTTTCTTTATTTTAGAATGGCTACTTTTTGCTTAAAAAAAGCTGCAGCCAAATAAATTAGATTATACATATGTAAGAGTCGGTCTTGCTACGTGCTGCTAGGTTTACATAGAATAGGATGAAAGGCAAGTGTTTTTTTGTTCTTTTTTGAATTTGTGGATAGGAAATGTGTGGGTTTTGTGATACAAATTTTGCTTTTACTGTGGTATATAGCTTGGGTGTTGCTACTTTTTCGACTTGGGTATTTAGAGTGTTTTAGGTTGGTGTTGTGTTTTTAGTTGGTGTCAAAATTTGAGTATTAGACGGACATGTGGGAGATGGAAGAAGTAACATGGCAATACATAAAGATTAGGTCTTTGATTAAAATATTACAATCTTTTGATCTGAGAGACATGTGGGAGATGGAAGAAGTAATATGATAATTCATAAAAATTAGGCCTTCGGTAAAATTCTTACAGATATTCATCCAAAAAAGATACCTGGCAGGGTTTTCTTTTTGAATTTGGAGATAGCAGTTGTGGAGGAAGTTGAGAGGATTTCTAGTACATATTTTGCTTTTTCTTGTGATACAATTTGAGAAAATGATTATCCATATAGGGTTTGGATTTTTTTACAATTTTGTAATTTTTTTGATTGAATAAGGTATGAGGCAGGTTAATTTATAATTGGGTTGTTGAAATGTCTGAGTGGATGAATGGGAGAGGGATTTGTATGTGAACTTACCAAGTTGTTTGGTTGGAGCAAAAATGAGGAATTGAAAGGGAGAAGGGGGAGAGCTTACATATGCAATGTGTTGAGTTGATTTTGAGGAACATGATCATCCATAAAAATTGGGTTTTGCTTAAAGTTTTCCCTTCTTTTAGTTGACAGGGTAAACGGCAGGTAATCTTTGTACCTGGAGATGGCAAGTGCTGTGTAATTTGAGGGGGGTTTGTCATATAAGCTTCCGTATACCCTTAATTGGGGGTTGTTTGGTTGGAATAAAAATTGAAAATTAAGAAGTATTTGAGAGGAGAGTTAGATGTGCAATTTGTTCGCATAGGTTAGAGTTCTGTATTGGCTATTTTAACTAACTGAAGAATTTGTTTGCTTTGATTTATTAGCTCAGAGTTAAATGTTTCTTCTCTTTCTAAAATTGAAAAAGAAAGGAACGACACCTTAATTTGCTTCCGAAATTGTTTTAACGCTGTTAATGCTATAAGTTGCTTGTTTTCTTCCATCTTCATTGGTAGACCAATCATATGCTCAATTATCCAATGCACAATCTTTTTCTGCTCCATTGAAGTTATGCCTAACTGTGGTAGGTGTCATTGGCTATTTTTTTTTTACTGGCTTGTTTTAATGCTTGTTATTCTATTCTTATAGGTAGAAGGACAAACCGAAGAAGTCATTTTTGATCATTTGCATGCTACGGCTTTCCAACACACTCCTTTGGGCAGAACCATTCTTGGACCTGCTGAAAATATCAGAACAATTTCTAAAGATGATCTGCAACAATATATATCTACACACTACACTGCTCAAAGAATGGTAGGTGTAACTTGATCTCATTGGCTGTAACATATCATATGTATTGCAACTATTTGTTTTCTTGTTTCCACCTTTTATTTGTGCTTTGATTATTCTTAAGTTTACACTTATTGAAAACTTAAAGCACTGGTGTACTTTTCTAGGTAATTGCAGCTTCTGGGGCTGTAAAGCACGAGGAAATTGTAGAACAAGTTAAGAAATTATTTACAAAGTTGTCAACAAATCCAACTACTGCTACTGAGCTGGTTCTTAAAGAACCAGCTATATTCACCGGTTCAGAGGTGTGTGATTGGTTTAAAGGAATTTTCTTCAACGATCTGCTTTCTTTTCGAACAAATATATAATTTTGTCCCTCGTTACTTCTTGTGTGAATTTCAGGTTAGGATTATTGACGACGATATGCCCTTGGCTCAATTTGCGGTTGCTTTCAACGGTGCTTCATGGACAGATCCAGATTCCATTGCTTTGATGGTCATGCAGGCTATGCTGGGATCTTGGAGTAAGAATGCAGGCAGTGGCAAACACATGGGGTGAGTTCTGTAGTGTTAACTGACTTGGTTATTTGAGTTTTTGAGCAATCATTGCTTAGTTTAATATCTTAACAGATCTGAGCTTGCCCAGAGGGTGGGCATTAATGAGATTGCTGAAAGCATGATGGCATTCAATACGAATTATAAGGACACTGGTCTTTTTGGTGTGTATGCAGTTGCTAAGGTGCACGTACTAACTATTGTTTATGTCTCTTATTTTGCTAAATCTGTTGATTGTAGCTCACATATATAAAGCAATATCTATTATTCTCTACCTGGGAAGTTTGGATTTTCATTTCTCTTCTTACTGCAGTTCATCAATTCATAATTCTCTCGATTTCATTATCGTGTTCACCCAAGTTGTGGTTCTTTATTATCTTTATCTTTCGCATCTTGATTACAGCCAGATTGTTTAGATGATTTAGCTTATGCAGTCATGTATGAGATGAGCAAGTTATGTTACAGAGTTACCGAAGCTGATGTTACTCGTGCGTGTAACCAAGTAAGGCTACTAGTTCTTGTGTGTACTCTTTGTATATCAGTTTTTCTTTCTTGGGATAGTACATCCTTATAGAGCTAAATTGTGCACCTATGTTTTATATGTATATATATAAGCTTCTATGCCATCCGCACAACTTTCTATTCAAAAAATAAATTCGTAATGTTTTTGGTTGTTCTGCAGTTGAAATCTTCTTTGATGTTGCACATTGATGGAACCAGTCCCGTGGCTGAAGACATAGGGCGCCAGGTAATACGTGTGACCTATTGGTCATTTGAGTCAGTAAAGAATGAAACATTACCACTTGCACTAAATTTAGCCTCAATCTAACCTGGCACAACTCCGGCAAATTTGTTTTTATTTAATATTCCTAGACTCCATTTGCATGACAACCAGCAGGTACCATTAGCAATTGCTTCGTCTTGTTTAAAACCATTATATCAAAACAAGAATAGAATTTTTTTTTTTTTAAATTATATAAAGAGATTGGTTCTCTAATAATTGAGCTGAAATATCCCCTTGTTTTTGCAGCTACTTACATATGGTAGGAGAATTTCGTTTGCTGAGTTGTTTGCCAGGATTGATGCTGTCGATGCCAGCACAGTCAAGCGTGTTGCGAACCGATTTATATTCGACCAGGTAAGGATGAACGTCTTTTGGATCTATTACTATAAGGGAAGAATCTTCCACTACATGCACCTAAAAGAGTAAATTTCTTCTTTGTTATTGCTTCTTTGACCGAAAACTATACCGCCTACCATGGCTTGGAGGATTCTTTTGCGAACTTTATTCATCTCTGGCTTGTGTTTTGGTTTTCAGGATATTGCAATATCTGCAATGGGACCTATTCAAAGTTTGCCTGACTACAACTGGTTCAGGCGCAGAACCTACTGGCTTCGTTATTAGGCTCTTCACCCTTTGGGGTTCTTCTAATTCCCCGATTTTTTTGCCGTCCAACTTCTACAACATTTTTGCTGTTTGTTAGGAAAACCAAATTCCTTGATCAACGCATTTGAGGGTGGTACCCTTAATTTATGTTGTACTCTTAAGATTTTTCACATTTAAATCTGTAATTTTTTCTGTAGCAGCCAAAAATAAATCAGATACGCCATTCGTCACTCTTGTATCAATTTAGCAATGATCAATGTGATGGGGTTTTATCCAGTATTTGACCTTAATTTATTCTTTCTTTTGAAATCACACTTTATTCCTTGCTCTAGAGCTTGATTTTTCACCCTTTGATATTCAAATGCATGGTGAAACATTATTTTGATACTCAAAAAGAAGTGCAATAATCTGATGGAGAGTGTCGTGAATAAGAATTTGTGTACTGTTTATAATGTCTCTTTCGTCATGTTTAACTTATAGGTGATATTTTAAGAGAAACTAATGTTATAATGCCCAACGCTTACATTTTTTCAAAGTAGGTATAGATACTTGATGCGAAATCATAATTGTTGTGGATTAATTAATGGGAACAGTTGATGGGATGTAATTAGTTACAAAATTTTTTATTCATTTTTTAGGTGGTTGGACCTTAAATGACCCAAGAATTGAGATGCATCTCCTTTCTCATCTCTCTTTGCTATTCTGCAATAAGCGTGCTATTTCTTTTTACTATTCTGCGATAATTGTAAAAAAATAGCAAATTGTATTTTATGATCATACTCACATTTATCATAGGATAAACTACAAACTTGATGTGGTTGCAATAACGACAGAGTAGTGGTTGCAATAGCAGTTGGATTGGATGGTGGCTAAGGAGCGATTTGAGTGGGTGGCGGCTGAGGCATGGTTGGAGAGCAGTAGTGGGGGAGGAGCAGCACCTACTGATTTGAACGTGAGAGATGAATAGGTCAATACGTAGAGCGGACGGAAATGATGAAAGGGATGAGTAAAAATATATTTTTTTCACCAATCGTTCGATCAACTAAAATATGATAATTCAATTTTTGCGTAAAAAAATATTTAAAAATTTGTATTTCTTGAACAAATCCCTTGATTAATAAGTTCAATTAGTTGTACTATTCTCACCTTAAGAAGAGAACATTATTCTTTCATAAATTTGCAATACTTTGGTCTTAATCTTTGCATATGTTACTAATTGGGGTGGTCATTAGACCCATTTTCCTACTAGTTTGTCTGTCCAATCAGAATTTTATGGCATAAACCGTAGAAGATTAGACCCAGCCTG
>MKEJ01026355.1:0-16583 GCA_001753735.1 Embelia ribes
AAATTATTATTTATTATTTTTAATGAGAAACTATATCCCATGCCTTGGAAGTGCAGAAGATTACTCTCTAATGGCAATTAGTTCCGCTACTAAGTTCTCATTTTGATTTTTGGACTTCTTTCAATATGTGGAAATGTTGTGTTTGAAGCCTCAATTTGTTTCTATTATCCAGATTTTTGTTTCTTTGATGGTTGTTCTGTGTTGGACAGATGGAGTTTTTGGTGGTGACCGCTCTACTAGGCAGGTTTATGATGAAGGAGTGAAGGAAATTGCGCTTTCAGTGGTCGGTGGTATTAATTGTAAGCAACAGGAAACCCTTCTTTTCTCGTTTTCCTAAACTCACTGGTTTTTTAGTTGTGATACATATCATTTCACGTGTTTGGATCCTACCCTCAGCTAGCATATTTGCGTATGGGCAAACAAGCAGTGGTAAAACGTACACCATGGTTGGAGTAACAGAGTACGCTGTTGCGGATATTTATGATCATATACAGAAGGTAACGAGAGAATTGACTATTTTTGTGGCTATAATTTTGAATTTTTTTTTATGTTGTCATGTCTTAGGAAACCTCATAAATTGAAAATTGTTCTTTTTATTTTTCCGTTGTTTAGCATGAAGAAAGGGCATTTGTTCTGAAGTTTTCTGCGATGGAAATCTACAACGAAGCCATAAGGGATCTCCTCAGTACTGATATTACACCACTCAGAGTCCTAGATGATCCAGAGGTGAATGTCGTTTCCTATTCAGTTTCATCAGCTGAATGTATATGTATACGTACATTTGTGTGATAATTTTCATTGTTCTAGAAAGGGACTGTTGTAGAGAGACTCACAGAGGTAACTCTGAGGGATTGGAGTCATCTCAAGGAGCTTCTATCAGTTTGTGAAGGTAAAATAAATTTTATGGCAGTGTACTTGTGAAAATTGCCTTAGTTATATTGATTTAATTGCCCTTTTCAGCTCAAAGAAAGATTGGGGAGACATCCTTGAATGAGACAAGTTCTAGATCTCATCAAATTCTTAGATTGGTGTGTTTCTCTCCCTCGTATTTTTTGTTGTGTAGCGATTCTACTTTTTTAGGTTATGTTATAGCTATCTCACCCTTGAATTTAATTTCTGCAGACAATTGAAAGTTCTACCCGTGAATTTTTAGGCAAAGACAATTCAACAACTCTTTCAGCCAGTGTGGTATGCAGCCAATTTTGTCTTAAATCACTATTTTGAGTATGAATTTATTCAAGTTGATGTTATCTTTTGATTCTTTCATTGCCAATAGTATTAAGTTACTTTGGTGTTCTTGGCAGAATTTTGTTGATCTAGCTGGAAGTGAGCGTGCATCTCAGGCGTTATCAGTTGGGGCAAGACTAAAAGAAGGCTGTCATATTAATCGCAGTTTGCTAACCCTTGGAACGGTTATTCGCAAGCTAAGGTTTATTCATTTAGTTCTTTTTCTTACTTCAAGCAATTTTCTTACTAGACTAATAACTGAATAGTTTAAAATTTCTTCTCGTTCGACGACGGAAGCTGACTGTAGATGGACATGAACCTGATAGTTTACTAATACACTACACATGTTGGTGCAGCAAGGGTAGAAATGGACATGTTAATTACAGAGATTCTAAGCTAACCCGAATTCTTCAACCAAGCTTGGGAGGCAATGCCAGAACTGCCATCATTTGCACTTTGAGTCCTGCAAGGAGCCATGTTGAGCAATCTAGAAACACTCTCTTATTTGCTACATGCGCTAAAGAAGTGACTACAAATGCGAAGGTTAATGTTGTCATGTCTGATAAAGCGTTGGTGAAGCATTTGCAGAAGGAATTGGCTCGATTGGAGAGTGAGTTGAGAACACCCATCCCTTCTTCCACCTGCAACTGTGCAGCATTATTGAGAAAGAAAGATCTTCAGATTGAAAAAGTCAGTGTTCCCCGTCCATACTAATTATCTTTAAATGTCTTGTAGGCCTATTACCATCTTTATCCTTGTTAACATCTATATTCTTTGATTGTGAATGCTGAATTTTTGTTTTCTGATGACTTGGCTCTCATGTCATGATTTTTTCTAGGAATTGGCGTTAAAGGTCCAATTAAATTGAAGTTAACCCATCATTTTTTGTTTTCTGTGGCACAGTTGGAGAAAGAGGTAAGAAAACTAACTGAGAAACGTGATCTTGCTGAATCTCGGGTTGAGGATTTGCTCCACATGGTTGGAAATGATCAATCTGCAAAGCAACTGGTATGTTGTGGAACTAGTAATACCTTGCTTTTCTGGTTCACTAGCTAATTCAATGTTTTGTTCTTTCTCAGGGAGAAATTAATCATTGTCTTAGATGGCATGAAGGGGACAAATGGGATGATGAATGCTCAGTTTCAGAGTTATCAGAAACAGGTGGCACGAATCATCTTGTCAGTGGGGGGAGAAAATTGGAAAATGGACACTCTTCTGCCAGGAATTATAATAGAATTTTGTTATCAGGGGATGACGCCTGTAAAGAAGTTCAATGTGTTGAGATGAATGATTCCAGCAAGGATGAGGAATCTGAATCTGTTGCCTTATCAACACCACCAAGAGACATAAGTGGCATCCGAAATAATTTGACATGTGTGCCTTTACAACAGGGAATAGAAGATGTGCAGGACTCTATCAATTCTCTTGTCACTCCATATCGCAATAACACTTCACCTTGGAATGAGCATATGTCAAGTTCTACAAATCATTTGACAAGAAGCCGAAGTTTTAGAGTTAATCACACGGCTGGTTTATCATCACCGCCCTTTCTAAAAGAACAGGAAGTTCAGAATACCCCACCTTATGGTTCTGAGAAAATCTTTCCTGGCAGACCCGAGGGACATCAAAAGATGGTTCCTCAACTGAATTATGATGGTGCCGCTAATTTGTTGAGGAATAATTCTCAGTCTTCATTTGGAAGTGCTTTTGTCGAGGAGCTTACAGCTCAGAAAAGCTTGAATTTGACAGATGAGGGTATTCCTACAATTGATTCTTTTGTTGCGGGAATGAAGGAAATGGTTGAGCATGAAAAATACCAGGTTAGAACAGCCTCTCTTTTTTTCCTCCCTGCTTTGTTGTTTCCACTGGGTCAACCTGAGAATAAGTCACTAGTAGGTTTGCTTCATTTGGTAAATAGGTAAAGAAGCTTAAACACTAGTTTTTCTAGTCAGCAACAAATTCAAAATGAAGTTCATTACGTTAGATTTTTTGCTTGGCTTATTGAGCTCCCAAGATTACTCTCAGAAGTTTGTTTTCTTGCTTATGAGCAGAAAAGCAAACCAAGCAAGCGATTAGGAATGGGTTTTCTAATACTGGTTGGTGAAATTTCTTTTTCTTCCCCGTGTGAAAAAAAGTCTACACATATGGAAAGAGAAATGAAAGCACCTGAAGAACAAGCAATACAGCTGTTGTATATATTCTTATTTCACTCATCATCGTACATGTTATTATTGTGCTGGCAATTTTTATTTTGCTTATTACATGATGTGTTACAATGAGCTCATTTTGCGTTTTGTTTCCATTTGTAAGTTTTCTTTTGTTTGTTTTTGGATCAGGGAACTGTCACTGACGGTAACGAATTTGGGAAGAACGATAAGAGTGTTGGATTAGATACATTGCAGGACACACCTGAAACTCCCTTGAGTTGGCATTTTGAATTCGAGAGAAGGCATAGATCAATTCTTGAGCTGTGGCAATCTTGCAATGTTTCATTGGTTCACCGCACATACTTCTTCTTGCTCTTCAAAGGTGATCCAACTGATTCCATATACATGGAGGTGGAGCTGAGAAGACTCTGTTTCCTTAAGGAAGCATTTTCACAGGGCAATCAAGCAGTCCATGATGGTCAGAATATCACATTTGCTCTAAGGTTTATCCTCTCTCTATCACTCGTACTCCCATATCGTAGTGAAGTTGGTAAGTCATGGCCAATTTCACTGTGCTATCTTCAACTTCCTAATGAAAAGTAAAAATAGGAAGTTAAAGAGAGTTGAGCCTAGCAAAAGTTAACGTTGTAGCATCTTTTTGCTTGAGTTGGTTTACATATAATTCTGTAATGTCTACAACCGCTCTTCCTTTCTTCTTTCCCCACAAAAAAAAAACAAAACAAAACAAAACTTTGCCTCCTTATTTGACTGCACCTAATTTTAGTAGCAGGGTGAACTTCCTAATGAGAAATGTTATCAGGAACATGTGAAAAGTGTAAAACCTACAAAAATTGAAGGGGGTGGAAAATTTGAAAGTTCTTTTCGGAGGGTCTTTTTCCAATCGAGTTCATTTGTATAGCATTGCTGTGTCTGTACTTGCCCCATTTCACTTAAACATTTTTCTTCTCGATTCCACAGCTTGAAGGCTCTTCGTCGGGAAAGAGAGACACTGGCCAAGCTGATGTACAAGAGATTCTCAGAAGCGGAGAGAAAGAGTCTGTATGAAAAGTGGGGTATTGGTCTGGGTTCAAAGCGCAGGAGGCTACAATTAGTAAGCCGATTGTGGAGCGATACATACGGCATGGACCATGTAATGGAGAGCGCCACCATTGTTGGGAAGCTGATTCGGTTCTCTGAGCAAGGAGCTGCTAGCAAGGAGATGTTCGGCCTTAGCTTTACCCCCACAAGATCGAGTAGAAGATCTTTCAGCTGGAAGAACAGCAAAGCTTCTCTTCTGTAACCTTTGTTGTGTATTCTATGTCCCTAAGGCAGTATAGCGGCGTCGTGGAGACTTAAATGGAACCCTTAATTCAGAAAACTTATTAGCTGATTCTGTATTTAATTTCTTAGGATTTGTTTTATAATTTCTATTTCTTGTTTGTTTGTTGTTGTGGGGGGTATAGTAGATGCTGGTAAATATGGTGTGATTAGTCCAGGGCTTTATCTTTTGAGGCTATATGGTTTGGTTTGTTTAATACTGTATTGCTGTATAACATTTGCTTATGATTGAAGCTGAAAATATTTGCGGGCTTATACCATTGGAAGAAATCCCTTTAAAAGTATTGTGGAGATGCAAATTTCAATTGTGAGTGTGGATGAGTATTGCTATCGCTCTCAGAAATTTTTACCCGATTCTCTTATCCATTGACATGACAATGAAATTTTAATTTCAATTATTAATATAATATATTTAAAAACCAGACACATTTAAGATTCTTTTTGTCAAGTCAGCAAGTAAGAAAATTAATAATTTTTTTTTTAAGTGGGACTATCATATCTTGAGTGGGTGTAGAACTAATATATATGTTTCTTGCACATATATCCTATTTGCATTCCTTGTGTTATTTTGCTTATTTCTCATCATCCGGAATTTGATTGTTGGAGAAGAAAATTAAGCCATAAGGCGATAACGAAACAAATGCAGGCAAAAAAATATGGAATTACGAAAAGAACAGTAATCGAAGCATTTCTAAACAAACCCATTAAAAAATCAATTTAAAGATTACCATTTTGATGCACAAACGTAGAAAACTTTTGATTGAAAGCTACACAGAATTTACAATTTGATTTTCAATGCCAAAAGTTAAAACCAAAAATGGGTTGATGGATAAAATGCATATATGGTGGCGTGGCTTAAAATGGAACACCAAAACACCCAGGAGACAAACATCCTCTGACCGCAAAAAAAAAAAAAAAACAGAGAGAGAGAGAGAGAAAGAGATGGAGGTCTGCAAAGCTACTTGTTTCTCTTGGACTAACTCAGTTTCTCCCCCTCTTCACCCCTCTCAACCTACCGTCTCTGTACACTGCTCCCCCTCTGGTTAACTATCCCAATACGTGGCTACAAAGCAGTCTGCTCTGTACCGACTGAAAAACTGAAATCGCAAATGAGTTTTTTTTGTTTAAATTTTGTACAGGAGCTATAGTGCTAATATGGGCCATAGTGTTTTATCAGACTGTCACGGCTGCAGAGCAGACGGTTCTGAAGTCCGAGTCCTCTGGATTTACACACACACATTATATTCATTCTTATGTGATTTAAATTTATGGGTTGTTCCCCACAGGCTAATGAGGCCAAGAGATACGGGATTTGGTGCAGTGCAAACTCTGATCAATCCCAGAAGGTATGTCTAGCTTTGGTTTCTCACCTCTCTACATCTTTTCTTTGTGGGTTGTTTAGGTTAATACATTATTCATCTTAAGTTGATTATCTGAACTAAAAACATTTAGGCCACTTTTGTGCTCATTTTGGCCCTTGTTAATCACATACTTGCTAGTAACCTCTACAAGACTATGGAAAAACTGAAATTCCGTGCTTCCAAAACTCGTACCGAGTACTCGCAAAAAATAAGAAGCACGTCATCTTTAATCGCTTTTTCTATAATACTAATATTATGTGTAACATTACTAAATATACTTATTTTAAATTATAGAACCATCTTTGTAATTTCATATATTTTGTTTCTAATTTTCAAGTATAGTCATATATTAGTTATTCAATTATTTACAATATCATTGCTTCCCTTTTACCCTATATTTTTAAGGCCGTGTTTCGTTGATTCAAAATTGGTAATTATACCCGTCTCCATTTTAAAATCAGCCACTATGGACTTTTGTCTTTTATATTTTTTCCCCTTCTGTTGTTACGTTCAGTGGATCATAGATTACCATTGATTGATTTGTGGTCTGCTTAGTTTGATAAAATAACGATATTTCGCCATTAGGACTCTGACTCAATTGTTCTTTTGCTCGGGGTTGTTTGGCAGGAAAATGAGATGGTTGTTTCGGTAACCGGAGCTACAGGTTTTATAGGTAGAAGGCTAGTGCAAAGGCTGCATGCAGGTTTGGCCACTCTAGAGTCTTAACTATATAATCATCTCATTGTTACCTATAAATATTATGCATTCATAAAAGGTTTTATCTTTTAGTTTTATTTGGTTTCTGCATTGGGTAAACTATTTAGTAACAAAAAGTCAAGCACCTCGAAAGACAAATTGTATTGAATTGCTGAAAAATAGCAAAATCGGCATTTAGTATGTTATGTTTTACGATGAGGTTGCACTGAGGACGAGATTTTTCTACATGGTTGATGTTATCAAGTAGATCCATTTTAGTGTGAAAAATCTAATAATTTACAGACCTTTAATATGTATGGATGGTTTAGAGGAACTGAATGCTATATCCTTCCTGAATGCAGATAAGCACAAAGTTCACGTCTTAACACGATCTAGATCTAAAGCTCAGTTAATTTTTCCGGGTAAGAAGGTAATGACTACTTTTAATTGTATGATCTACTATTTATGACCTCCTAGCATAACTAAGTTCATATTACCATGGGGAAGGCCGACAATCATTTCCTTTTCTTGTTTTTCCCGTTTTGCCTTTTTTTGAGGGACCAAACCTGTAATAAATTAAGCTAGTTAGTGGGCATAAGCCTTTGATTTCATTAGTTTGCTTTTATAATGCTGTTTATTTCTTTGTCACACATGTAAGCCTTTGATTTCATTAGTTTGCTTTTATAATGCTGTTTATTTCTTTGTCACACATGTAAATTGGAACTTCTTATCCTTTCTTCTTAATGTTTTAATATCTTTTTTGGAACATAATAATATTTCTAGTTTGTTCCAAATTTTTTCAGGTAGGGACTTTCCTGGAATTGTGATTTCAGAGGAGCCGAAGTGGAAAGATAGCATTCAGGGCTCAAATGCTGTTGTAAATTTGGCAGGAATGCCCATTAGTACAAGATGGTCTCCCGAGGTTGGTGTTGTTTGTTTGTTTTTGTTTTTTTTTGACTGAATTTAGTTTTGTTCCATTTCTTTTTCTTGAGAAGACGGTGAAGTATTTTCTTAAGAATGATATTTATCTTGCCTATTGTGTTGAGGATTTATTGTCTCTGAGCTTAAAAATTCATTGATTTTCTCTGTATGGCAGATCAAGAAAGAGATCAAAACTAGCAGAATTGGAGTAACCTCAAAGGTCTGCATTAAGACGTCCTTTCTCAGTAGCTTAATACTACTACTGAATCCCAAATTTCGTTTTACCACGCAGCTGACAAACGTTTTGTATTGGTTAGTTAACAAGAGAATTTTGATTCATCATGCAGGTTGTGGATTTAATAAATGGCTCTCCAACTGAATTTCGGCCCAAGGTCTTGGTTAGTGCTACAGCGGTTGGTTATTATGGTATGTGTTGAGATCATTATTTCCTTGTATTTTTAGTTGACTAGCTGTAAAATGACTTGCTTTGTCAGAATAGCATTTTGGTGGTGTGGAGGGCATTTTTGCTTAAAAACCTATGTACTCTGGCAATTCCATTTCACATCTTTGAAACTTCATTTTACATGGGTGAAGGATCTGCAAATTGCATTCTTTTCTCCGATAAGAATCTTTGGCAAGATTTGGAATTGGCTGATTTTATTTGCGAATTTCCGCATCTTTATAATTATATTCTAGGCTAGATAATAAGTATTCCCTTCTTCCCATTTCACACATTCAGGAACAAGTGAAACGAAAGTTTTTGATGAGAATAGTCCATCAGGAAATGATTACTTGGCTGAGGTAAAAAAGAATGCTTTATCCTTGCGTTGCACTGTTTGTCTATTTTTTCACGCTCACTCCGTTGAGATATTACTTTTCCACCAGGTTTGTAGAGAATGGGAAGGAACAGCCATCAAAGTCGATAAGGATGTGAGGTTAGCGCTTATTCGCATTGGCGTGGTCCTTGGTAAAGATGGTGGTGCTCTCGGTAATTCTTCTTTCTTACAATTTCAATTTGCCAGGCTCAGCTGAATTTTAGTTACGTTAAGTAATCTATTTGTTTGCAATTTCTTATTGTTATTTATTTCCCATTGGTTAAAACTATTAATTGTTGATTCATTTTTATGTAGCCAAAATGATTCCTTTGTTCAAGATGTTTGCTGGTGGACCTCTAGGCTCTGGAAGACAATGGTACCATGGGCTTGCTGGTTGCAGCTTTTGAGTTCAAGTTTTTCTCTCTTTTTTTTTTCTTATTTTTTTCATGATTAGAAAAAGCTAGTTTTTTTGTTTAAAAGTTGCAACTAAATATATCAGTTTCCTTTGGATCTACTAAACAAAATTGTATGCTAATTGCTATTATAGAATCGCCCATTATGGATTGAGCATTTAACCAAGTTTGTTTGGCCTTGTTTCACCATGCCTCAGATCTGAAATTCATTTTTCTCATGGTTTTGTAGGTTTTCCTGGATTCACTTAGATGACATTGTGAATCTAATATACGAAGCTTTATCTAATCCATCTTACCAAGGTAATTCTTGATTGTTTTGGAATGTGCGATTTTATCTTTTGCGTGGCAATGCTTTTCGTACGTGTGCATTTGTCTTTCATATTTCCCTATGAGCGTTTTGGGTTTCATTTTGGACACGATGCCCATCTGTTGGTTTTACTTAAATGAACACATATCTTTTTAGTCCATCGTTTGACGACGTAGTTGGCATGAACTTTTGTTTTTGGATTTTAAGATTCCATTTAAGTGGTAAAATTGTAGGTGTCATCAACGGAACAGCTCCTAATCCTGTTCGGTTAGGGGAGATGTGCGACCAATTAGGATCGGTGATGGGTCGACCCTCATGGTTGCCTGTACCTGATGTAGCCCTTAAGGCAGTACTCGGAGAAGGTGCAACAGTTGTAAGTACAATTATTATTTTCTTTATCTTTTTTCAAATTTTCCTTTTTCTCTGAAATCTTTTGAGTGAGTTCATTATTATTTACTTCATCTTTTTTCAAGGTTTTTGTTCTCATTTTAATCTTTTTCGCTGAAATCTTTTGAGTGAGTTCTGCACAGGTTTTGGAAGGACAAAAGGTGGTTCCTACTAAAGCAAAGGAGTTGGGTTTTCCATTTAGGTACCCATACGTGAAAGATGCATTGAAAGCAATAATGTCCGAGACCTGAAGTCTCGGGATGAGCTTATGTAATTTTTTTATTCTTTTTCAAACAACGCATTGAAATGTCTCTGTCGAAGACCGGAAATTTGTGATCCTGGCTGATGCATAAGACACCCTGTTGCTTTCCGTGTGTGCTGGAGTGTTATAGATTCCTAAATTTTGAAGCATACCTCAACTTCTGCAATAAAATGACTGCATTTCAAATTGTGACTTATTCATTATCCTTATTCTTTGATCTATTTTCTACAAAATCAATTAATTTAAGATACCCAAAAACCAAATGCAAGGTGCACTTGAGTGAGATAGGATGCATGTTGTATAAACTGTCACGAGAGCCAAACTCGGCAGGAGTAGCATTTGGGAATAACAGCAAAATTTGACACCCCTTGATGAGAGTTGTGTTACTTGCATATCAATAGAGATCTTCATGACCAATTTTATGATGAAACATCATGATATGGCAGAACAATTCCTTCTCAACAATAGACACAATAAAAAAATTATGGGTTTCAAAACAGTTTTTCATCACCAGTATGATAAACTTGTGATAACAAAAGCGAAAATTAACAAAACCAACAGACAGCTTCACAAACTTCTCTTCTAACTTATACCGGCACTGAGCACGATACACTTGAATAAAGTCATATTATCAGCTATAGAAATGGTAATTGGGTAACACTAAAACTTCAGTTGCGTCAGAGACAGCGTGAAGTAACTCCTCTCATTCAGCTCTTGATTGGCCCGCTCGAGAAGACAATATGATGCCCACGATGAGGCCATAAAGGGCCAGTGCTTCAGCGAAAATGAGAATGAGGATCATCCCAACAAAAAGCTTTGGCTGTTGTGCATTTGCTCTGCAATAGAAACACCATATCAAGAAGGTACAATTAAAAAAACTGATTAAATATATGGCCGCTACAACAAGAACGCTTGACTGATCTCCGTGTTCAATCTTTGTGGCAAATGAAAAAGAGCCATATATGGCAAATGATTGCGATACAAGTTTCAAAACAGTTGTCCAAGAGGATTCCAAGATTGACGGCATAAACTACAAAGTTTTAATGCATTCAGAAGCTCACACTTTGTAGAACTAACTATGAGATAATTATTGTGCAGGATAACAAAACCACATTGTATTTATTGTTCAATTTCGATTCACCAGTGTAAACTCTATAGTCCACAAGCGGGTCATTAGGAGCAAACATTTGTACATTAGTCATGATATACATATGTGCATAACTGCTTCGAGTCACAGACATACCGAAAAATATACTCAAATATAAATGGATCACAGATAACTATTATGAATATATGTTTCTCAAAATTCTCTATAACTGGAGAAAGGAAATGAAAGGAAGGGTCTAGAGAGGAGGGCGATACCTAACACCAGCATCGCCAACAATACCAATAGCCATTCCAGCAGAGAGACCAGCAAGACCACAAGCAAGGCCCGACGAAAGATGGGCATAACCATCAAACAAATAATATGACTTTGCCTTGGGATTGATCCCGGTACTGATAATAACAGCAATGATCAAGCCATAGATACCCAAGACACCAGCCATAACAACTGGAACAATGGACTTCATCACCAGCTCGGGTCTCATCACACCCATCGAGGCTACCCCAACGCCACTCTTAGCTGTCCCATACGCAGCTCCCATACCTGAAGAACAGTCATAACAAAAACTAATCCCAACCCGGTAGTCAAAATTTGACCTTCTAGCCCTTCTCACCGTATGAAACAACAATACTTAGAAGTAAATTACTCATTTAACTCATATAGCTTGTAACAATCTATATCACTTTGGTCCTCATATTTCGAATGAAAAATGCTAAACATGCATAATTATGCAATTTTTGCCCAACAGTTTTGTGGGCGTTCTCTTTCCCCATTAATCAATAAATGCTTGCCGACGAAATTATGTGCGTACAAGATTATGCATGTTAGCATTACTCTTTTCAATCAAAGGAACCAAGTACTAACTCTTATGATCGGATGTTTATCTGTGGCCCATGTAGCAAAATTTAGGAGAGTATTTTGGAATAGTATGGTTATACAACAACAATATAGAAAAGGACCATCATAGAAAAGAACCATGTATTCAAACTATACAAACACTATACTTAGATCTTGTGCATTGATTTTTTTTTCCCCCTTTAAAAATAGAATCAATACACCAGATATTGAGACATAAGAGTTTGTACACTTTCAGTGTATGATTATCGGTACTTGAATCATTTCCTCGGATGAGTAATGATATTCATACATACTAATATGTGCGTACTTTCTACGTACACTCGGATGACAAAATCATTGATGTTGATCTGCTCTTAAGTATGGGAACAATCTACAAAATCTAACAATCAAGTAATATGGTCTTGTACATACAAGTTATGTTTATGTACGTATGCAAATCATTATTCAAGAGAAATTATAAAGAGAAATAAAAGCAACATCTTTTTTTCAGGCAATGACGCTAAATAATATGGATGTGAAATTAATTCAAGTAATATAACAATCCACGAAAATAAATGACAAAAAAAAGGACTACAGATAACAAAACTAATAAAAACAAGATCCGATAAAAAATAAGTTTTAGAAACTAAAATAACAATAATATGTAAAAATTTTACAGGAAAATACGAGGGCAGCGGCGGCTCCGAGGAAGCCGAAGAACGGTGCCGTTTCGTCTCCGCTGAACGTCGACATCTCTGATTTTTTTTTTCTTTTTAATCTCAAGCGAATTTATTTGGGAAAAATAATTTTTTAGCAGAGAAAATATATACAGATTTGGTGGGAAGCAAAGTAGATCCGATCAGGTTTTCTCTCTCTCTCTCTCTCTCGCTCGCTCGCTCCCTATCGCCTACTTATTTCCAGCTCCACAAATTTCATCCCCCTACAGAATTTTTAAACACAAAATTTCTCTTCTTAAATCTCACTATTTGGCCTGGTCGGGTTTATCGACGGTGAATTAGGCTCGGGTTGATCGGTTTCAGCGTAAGATGGCAAAGACCGTGTCTTTTTGTTTCTACTTTTTCAATTTCTAGTTGAATTGGGTTTCGCACATGCCCTAATTTCTATTTTCTTCATATAAATTTTGATCGGTAATTTATTCATTGTCTAAATTTATTGCCACTGAATTTATGGGTCTCAAATTGAAGGTGTTATTTGCCCCTTTTTGGTTTTATTCAAGTGTCCAAATTCCGAATTCTGTTGCTAATTGAATGGCTTAATTTTTAGAAATACCTCTCCAATTGCTCATGGAATTGGGTCTTGTGGGTGCGCTAATTTCTAGTTGCTCGATGTAAATATTGATAAGTAAATTATTATTATTATTATTATTTATAAATTTAGCATTGCTGTAATTTTTCAGGTCTCGAATTGAGGTGTCTTCTCATTTGCCTACTTATGCTGTTACTAACTTGAGCAAATTTCTACTTAGGCCCCTTTTGGGGGTTATTTAAATCTCTGAATTCCTAATTCAAGTGCTAATTGAATTGGTCAATTTCTAGATATATCTCTTCAATTTTCATTGCTAATTGAACTAGGTCTTGAGAAATTGGAGCTCTTTTTCATTGGATGTAAATTTATTCCTTGTGACGTTTTATGGCTTGTTTACTTGCAGCTTTTAAACCCAAATCCATGTACTTTTTGCTTAGGAGCTGGTTTCAAACTTTTTTTGCTTCTTTGTTTATTAGCTGGTGTTCATTTAGCTACACATCTTTGAAGCTAACTTATTTTATTTTATTTTATGTTTTGATCTTAAAAGGTTAAAGGTTTTAAACTGGATGCGTCTAGCTTTTTTCATAGCTTTTTTGCACAAGAGTTGCAACCAAACCCTTGGCATGCAGTATGTTGCAATATGGGTTTTAGAATTTTTTTAGGAAACTAAGTGCTTCTCTATGTATTTTTTTTTTATGGTTATTTATTTATTTATTTTTTCAATAGATGGATTGTAGATTTTAAAAGAGATTGGGGTGTAAATTCCGTAAATAGATTTTTAATGTATTGATTGATGTTGGGAGTCCCCTTTCTTACTCTTGCCATGTTGAAGTATCTTATCTTCTGTGAATATAATGCAGGCATGGACGGTGTTTTTAAGATTATATATACACTTCATATGGATTATAGCATATTGAAAGTTTTTGGATCTATGATCTAATAGAATATTTGCATCACTGTAAAATACAACTATGGATCAGAAGGTTCTGTGCGTATGTCTATCTAAACTTGCTGATGCATGCTGTGCGTAATGTGGTAAAAGTGAGCACATTCCTGTTATCTGCTTTATCAAGTTTCTTTAACACTGTTTTATTACTTCCAGTGATATGTAAGTTAGTATAAGGGGCCTATGTATGCCATATACATAATCTTATTGTGATTTGGGTTAAGTTTGTGCTGGTCGAGGTTCTGGTCTTCAGGAACTCCTTTTGTGCCCCCAATATATCCTAAAATTTTCCTAGGCTTAGAGCATTCTTGAGTATTTGTGGTAAAGATTTTTTAAAATTGTAATATTATAATAATAACTTGATGCATAATTGATTGTTTTTACTCTAAAGGAGAAACAATTTTTGTGGTTAGAGTGATGAGATGGAAGCTAGTAGGAAGAGTATGATAATTGAGGAATTCAATGAAAGAAAAGGCAAGTTATTGGAATTGCTTCTCTGATCAGAGTGGTGTAACTGTGTCTATTTGTGCCTCCATTACAGGAAATATTTTCAAACATCCATTTCCATACTTCTAAACGTGCAAGAGGTTTACACTCAGGCATAAAGGAATGGACCCTGGCCGCTATGGTCTTCAGCAAGGATGGGAAAATAACAGCGTAATTGTGGTTTTCTCTTTAATCAACCTATATCGGATGATATTCAGGAATTAGGGTTCATGTGATTGTCCATTATTTCCTGGCTTCTCATCCTTAAAGAACAAATGAGAAATCCGTGGGACATTGAGGTTATGGATGGATTTACCTACCCCGTACCATGATTATTAGTTGCTGACATGGCTTATTCTGTTGAATCCACAGGCTTTTGATGGATATGGTGCAGCCCACGAGGCAAATTTCCGGTGAGTAATGGGTAATGCTTGCCAAAGGGTAGTTTTTTCAATGGTGGTGCTATGGTTATTGCAAGTGACTGCTTCCATTTTCAATAGCTAGTGTAAGATTCATGTGATCATGAAAGCCTGTTGTATTCAGTTTATGATGGTTGTGTTTCCATGTTCATTAGCTTGATTGCAAGTCATGGTCGTTTGACCATATCACAACCCTTCTGAAAAATTTCACCATTTTATAGTCAATAAGGGATTGCTTTTTGCTCTACTTGTGCTCTGCTTATATGCTTTTGGCAGGGTTGGTGGCGCATACAGTGAGAGGAGGTTTGCTGATGAAAGATACCCAAGGGATAATATCCATCCCAGGAATGCCTTCCATCGAGATATACTGGAGAGAGAGAACTATCCACCTTCAGCAGGTGGTCCCTGGCCTCAAACAAGGAGGAAAAGTCTTGAAAATGAAATTGATAGATTTCATGAATATGATAAGTTCAGGGATGGCTATCGAGGTGTTGATGGGCATGATAGGTCTTCTAGATATGGCGGCCGCGAGCCTGACAATTACGCATATGATGATTTTGACTATAAATCTCGTAGCCGAGAGAGGGATCGTGATTATGATAGGCGTAGTTATGATTCTGATTATGAGAGAGGTAGTAGGAGAGAAAGTAGTTGGAGAAGTCGTGAATCTCGTGATCGAGATCATGAGAAAAGAGGTTCAAGTCGAGAAATAGATAGGAGTCGGAGTCCCAGAAGACATGTTCGTTCTCGGTCTCGAGGTCGTGACGATGGCTATTGGTCAAGGTCTCCACGGGGGAGAAGTCATGGACGGGATTATCGAGAGGACAGCTATGATGATGGTCGATATGAGAGGGGTGATAGAAGAAGAGATCGTGAATATTCGCATGAGCATTACTCTACGGTATGCTTGAATTTGTAGGTTTTGAATTGTTTTCTGCAGCATTCCTCAGATTTTGTATGTTTTTGAGCCCTAATATTAGTTTTATTTTCTTGCAGGCCCCATCTGCGACAGTGGTTGTGAAGGGCCTTTCTCAGAAAACAACCGAGGAAGATTTATACCAAATTCTTGTAATTCTCCAATAAACATATTTCATCACTTCATTAGCCATCAATGTTTTATGCTCTACCAATGGCATCTCATTAATCTGTTGTCACTGACAGGCTGAATGGGGACCCCTTCGCCATGTCCGTGTGATCAAAGAACGCGATTCAGGAGTCTCTCGTGGATTTGCTTTTATGGATTTCCCTTCTGTGGTACTAATGCTAACTCATCCTGTTAGGAGTTATATGTTCTCTTGTTTGGCATTTGTGAGATCTAATTGGTTTGAATCAGGGAGCTGCACGTGCATTGATGGATAAAGTTGGAGATGATGGTCTTGTTGTGGATGGTAGAAAGCTCTTCTTTGAGTACAGGTTTGTGCTTTTCCTCGTGGGGTTTGATAGCATATTGAAGGTCACCTTCCAAGCATAATATTGAAATGCCTGTTTCAAGCATTTTTAATAGCTGCCTATGCCTTTGATGTTATGTATTTGCATGTTATATATATATGGACAACCTAGTGCACAGAGCTTGGGGTCTGGGAGAGTTTGATGTACGCAACCTTGTCCTTGTTTCCGGAGAGGCTGTTTCCAAGGGGACGAACCCGTGAC
>MKEJ01026357.1:0-10178 GCA_001753735.1 Embelia ribes
AAAAAAAAAAAAAGGAACAAAAAACAAGTGATTTGAGGAAAGTTTTGAATTTTCTGGATCTTATCATTTTAATAAATTTTGAAGAAACAACTGCTACATTTTATAAACATGTTTTAATAGAGCTAGTGGCTACATATTTCCTTATTATTTAATGTTATGTAATTGGCAAAGCCAGTATTTTGGGTTATGGGAATAATTAATTTATTAGGAAAATTGAGTTTTTTTATTTTTTTTATTTATAAAGAACGCATAGATGTAACTATAATTGCGTCATAACATTTTGAAGAAAAAAAAAAACTAATTTTAGAAAAACAACTCCTTTAACATAATTCATAAAATTATTTTTACAGAAATGAATCACTTGGGAGTTTAGGGATTTTTTAATGCAATGGCCCTTATAACTTCAACTAATTTCCAGCTGGACCTCGTATTTGGATTGCAACAGCAATAATTCTCAGCTTCTTTAGAAAGTGACATATTCGGTCCCTACTTTCGGCTGAAAAGCCATCCTAGACGATGAAAATCGAATCAGGTGGCTCACTTGTGGTTTATTTAGGTGTAAATGGACCAACTTATGACCATTTATGTTTCCACCTCTACTGCTTTGAGAATGTCATAGTTATCAATATTAGTACAAAAAATAAAAATAAATAATCTGTCGTCACTTTCACATACTTATTGATCATATATGATAAAATAGTTTCAACAAAGAAGGTAACTAGTGAGGTACTGATTAAGAGGTGAACACAAGTTTTGTCCACTTCCTTAACAAATGGAGCATGATTTTCGTTTTTGGACTTTATAAAAAAATATATATATTGAAATCTCATCTTTTTTTGGATGAATAAATATTTTAGAGCGTAAGATTTGCAGTTGCTTGTTAAGAGTTGAGATCGAACGCTTCTTCCTTTTTTCTAAATGATACATCTATAGCTAGTTTTAGAATCTGTTTTGTAATGGAACGAAGGGAAAGCCTACTAAAACCCGGATTGGCTTGGCGATTTACACCTCTAACCACAAAATTGTGAAATGTTAGCATGTCAATTAAAACGAAGAGTGGGTATCTAACACCAAAACAAATAATGTAAGGGTGATAAATATATTATGGGCCACATAAATAGAATTTAAGAATAAAATTTTTTAAATATTTTTGTAATTATATAGATTAGATTTTGTTTTTATGATCAGTGCCTCACAGTAATAATATTTTTATTGGTGTTAAGAAACCTTGACCCAATTAAAACACTCCTAAAAATATGCATCATGGTGAGGAACAGTTATGAACCACATAATTGAGATTTAATATATATAATTACAAAATTATTTTTAAAATATTTTATTATCATTTTATTTATGCGAATGCAAGGTGGCTCCATTAATCATTTATGTCTCTCCATCCTTAAAACAATGGGGACCGTCACAATAAAGGGCTTCATAATAATAATTATGTAATTAAGTAGGACTTCGGGGACTTGTGTCAGCAACTGCTGAAATCACAGAGAGAGCGAGAGAGAGAGAGAGAGAGGGAGGGAGGGAGTGACGCCATCATCGTTGAGCTTGGTGATATGGTCGACGAAGAGTCTTCGGTGATTGTAATGGCGAGTTGCAGAGATCGAGAGCTCCTTATACCCGTAGCCGACTCATCCCCACACGACCACCGCCGCGATGACGTGGCCGATTCTAAGCCCTCCTCGGCCGCCGCCGCCGCCGCCTCATCCTCTCATCTCTCCGGACGCGAGGTACTCTCTCTCTCTCTCTCTTCAATTTTAGCGAAATTTGATCCCCTTTGCCCAGTCATTAAATTCATAATTTTTTGCAATTAATGCCCGTAAGTAGGTACAATTGAAAAAAACTAGAGTCCCGAATCGACGAGGAAATTGATAAAAAAATACGCATACCATATAATTCACTTCTTTTAGCCGTTTTCTCTTTTAAACTTTTACGAAGAATGTTTAAAGATAAGAAATAATTTATGATTAGGAATTTTATAACATGAATTGTATCTTGCCAAATTTTCAGAACATATTTACCAACTATGGCCTTTTGTTAATGTTGTTTTGGCTCTGTATGTAGACTGTATTAGATACTCCTATACAGAATAGGATGGAGTAAGATGATGTAGCTTATTTTCAACTGATTTAGTGGTATTCGTTATGCTAAATGGTTGTGTACCCCAAATTCTAGGGATTAAATCCAAGGAAACTCTCATACTAATGTGTATCTAAAACTATTCAATCCCCTAAATTTTAGGCTGTTTCTACGTGCTCCCCTTGAACTAGGGGACTATTGTTCATCCCGGTTCTATTTCTAAATTTATGGGGGCAGGTTTGGGCATTCTCTATATTGTAGCCTCTATTAAAGCTTGAAGTATATAGATTAAGATAACTTAGTGCTAGAAATAAGTAAGCTATCGGGAGTGTCCGTAAGTATTAACCCAATTGGGGGCCTAAGGTGAAAATTTGATCGAGAGCTTTGCTTACGAAAATATAGTAATGACATATGCTATATACAAGGTTGTCAAATTGTGTTTCCGTCCCGTATCGTTTTCTATAATTTTCTGTATCATATTGTGTATAGTAAGATTTTTTAACACTATCATATGATATTATAAACAATATAAATATCATTTGGAGTTGTTAAATAAAACTTATGAATGCAAAATATGGTTATAGAATTTAGATGACGTGACAAATTGTTATTCATATTTAAACTTGTCAACAAATGAGTAAAAAAAACTTAATAACATCCATAATTAAAAGAAAAAATAATAATATATCACAAATTTATTTATCATCATCTAGCAAATTTATTTATATATAGCCTATATATAATTGCAAAATATTAAAACAAATGAAGAAAAGAAGAAGAAATAAGAGGCCTAATCATTCTCCATGTTTTCAATGAAAAGATGACCATTTTTTGACACACACACACACACACGCATATTAAATAATTAAACAAATTTTTTCCTCTATTCGGGAACCCCTAAAGTTCGGAAAACATTGGGGGCTTGAGCACAACCTAAATTGCCTTACAATAGGGCCAACCTTGATGTGAGCACCCAACATATGTGAGCTGTGCTGTAAGTAGTCCCGTTATTTAACTCGTTTCTACTGGTTTGTATGAAATACTGAAACTTTCCATGATAGTTACCCACACACCCCGATTTTTTATTTTTCATTCCTGTATTTCTTTCTGGAGAACCTGTAGTGTTCTATTGGGCAAGCTTGAGAAGCGTGATCAACCTTTAGTACACGTATAAGTAATTAACCATGGATAACACATTAATCTCGGGTATGCAGATACTTTATTTTTAGAGCTTATGCCTAATGTAGTACAAGACAATTATGCTAGGCCTTTCAGTGGCTGACAAAAGCTATGTGGACTATGTCATAATTTTGCTTAATGGTAACACCTGGAAATGCTGTGGAATCTTTTGATGCCATAGTTATTATGGACTATATTGTGTATGAGTTAGTGCATGCGGTTACTCTGTTTGAATGCAATAGTGACCCTGTGCCAAGTCTGCCAACAAGGATAAATAACATTACCCAGTGTTATCTCTTTGGTATTTCAGAAATTGTGGCATACTTGTAGAATCTAAAATAATGACTAGTCGTGGTCTCTGGTTTTGCTACATCACCCGCTGCATTTAACTTCGGCATTCTGCAAGCTAGTGAAAAATGATCAATTTTTTGTAAATCAGCCCAAATTAGATATTTACCACCACACTCACTGACACACCCCGAAGTATGTAGATATTCTTTTCTTTGATTATGCCACACGTGGTGCAATCCAATGGTACACACCCCGAAGTATGTAGATATTTTTTTCTTTGATTATGCCACACGTGCAATCCAATGGGATTAAGTGTTTCATTACCTAAATGAAGTTGGCTATGTGGGAAATGCTGTAAACTTGTGATATTGAAATTCTTTGTATAGTTCATATGTGCTTGCCATATTTCTATCTCTGATAATGTCTCACAATTTTGTTTTCCATTTCCTAATGTAGACGTTTTACAAAGTTGTGCAGAGCTGGGCTTCAAAAAAGTTTATGACTGGATGGTGCAATTTCTTTCCACTCTTTATATCTTTATCTTCAATTCCAGCATGTGCCGTATTATGTTCTGAAAAATAGGTCAAGAAAACTTCACCTTTTTAAGTTTTACATGCTTAATAGTTACAAGTGTAAAAAACAACTTACTTATACATGAAAAGAGTACAAAAGGCAACTTCTGTTATTCCAAATTAAAGAATCACATCTTAGGCAACATGTCATTCTCATCTTGTGGGTTGAAGATGTTCATATTTAATGGTCAGTCTCTTACTTGTGATGAGGCAACATTTATGCTCCAATACTATCCCAACAACCAGAATGAGTACTCCTCAGAAAAGAATAAAGGCTGACAAAATGAAGTATGCAGATATGTCACGTTGTTATCACCTTTTGCGACACAATTGTAACGTATTAGAGTAAATGTCACAGAAGAGTTTCCAATGGTGGTTGCGATGATAAATTTCTGATATCTGATGGGCGTGTTGTAATGGCAGTACAAACCAAAGCCATGAATTCTACATTTTCTCAAAAAAAAAACATAGTTATTTGAAGGTTGGTTATTTCTCCTCGTCAACACTATTTATACTAGGGGATTAACTTGATTTCTGGTAAATTGTTTGATGTACTTACAGAGTGTACTTCTATTAGTTTGAAGTCGTCAAGAGCATTTTCATAGTTTAACTGTATATGCTTGAGTGTTCTCCCATCAATGACTATAGAGGCTTTCTGTTACACCAGTGAGTTTAATATGGGCTGCTTTATTTCCTTGATTTGGAATGGTGATGGCTGAAATTTTCGAAAATGGCATTACTTTTTAGGCTTTCGGCCAATTTGGGTCCATGTGCCAAACTAAAATTTGTACTACTTTGAACATTATTTTCTTTCAGATTTGAGTAATGGACTTAAATTATTAAGCTTGCATGTGATCCTTGGGTTGTCCATGAACACCAAATTAAAGCTAGTTATTGGCCTCTTTTATGCTTCTGTAAATGTGTGGCCGCTTTGATGCATCATCATGCTAGTATACGTCTCAAATAGTGATATTATTTCCTTAAGTTTGTTTAGTTTGGTTGCCACATGAGATTAAAGTTGTTTGTTAATGAGGTGTTTTACAGATTCGTCCATTTTCTTAAGAGTTGTAGCTAACTATCTCCTTTTTGCAGTGTCATTCTCTTTCCAATAGCTGT
The DNA here is from genome assembly GCA_001753735.1 of Embelia ribes. Lineage (NCBI taxonomy): Eukaryota > Viridiplantae > Streptophyta > Magnoliopsida > Ericales > Primulaceae > Embelia > Embelia ribes. The sequence goes on from MKEJ01026357.1 coordinate 5,247, forward strand.
CACTTTCTACATAACCTGGTGGTTTATTGACTTTGTTGATGGATTTTTCTCTCCAATTTATGATCAGCTCGGAATTGATATTTTTGGTGAGAATATCCCATCCTTCAATGGCCTTTTCCCCTTACCTTTTATGCTTGTTTATGTGTTCAATAATCTGTAAATATGTAAGGTCCTTTTCTTCAAGCTGTTGTAACAGGGTTACACTTCCTTTTCATCTCAGCTTGATATAATCTTGATATGATGCTCAGATTGTTTTAGCTATATGGTAAATTTTTGGCTGTCTGATTTTTTCATGGATACTGCAATGAAGAGAAACAGAGTTCCATTCTTCGAAAACTTCACATGTTAATTGATGCTATACTAGGCTCTATTTTGCTATAAAGATGTTCGTAGGTACCCGAGTTTTATTTTCCAGAAAAGAAAAAAAATAAATAAATACTATGAGATAAAGCTGAGTTCTAATTCATGTAGTAGTAGTAGGCATCATTTGTATCACTTGTCAGTTGTACTTTTGTTATATTTTAGTATTTTTGCATCATTTTTTACTTGTAATCTTAGGATGAGCTAGTGTTGCGCATTAGTCATTTACGTACTGGAAGTATTCCCTATTTGTCCTTTACCTAGTGGAAGTATCCCCATTTGAACTGTTTTTTTTAATCATAATGGGATTTTCTCTTATAGCTGATGAAAAGTTTAAAATGGAGATGGCTTGTTATTTACATGCATTTGATTATTATAGTTGCTCCATATTCAGCCTCTATTGAAATTGATATTAGTGGTGTTTAAAGTTATGACTTGAATATTTATAGGTTAGGGTCATACACACCTCCATTGCGATTTGTGTGTCACGGGCTCGCTCCGTTGAAAACAGTCTCTCAGGAAACTGAATTAAGACTTGAGTACATCAAGTCGTCCATATATTTGGACATATAGCTGAGTTAAAGTTTAAATTCATCCTTAAAACACATGCTCAACACCAATATGGAATGTTTCTTGCATGAGGGGTGTTATGAGTCTTATGACGTGCAATATGAACAGTAAGTTTTGTATATGGATCTCATTGAACAACTCTTGTGCATATCTTATTGACTTTTCTTGCTGTTTTTAAGGTCTTGGATTTGTTACTTCCATCACATTTGTCTTCTTGGTTGGGGTCTTTATGTCATCATGGTTGGGGGCGTCACTTTTGAGCCTTGGGGAGTGGTTCATCAAACGGATGCCATTTGTCCGTCATATTTATGGGGCCTCAAAGCAAATTAGTGCTGCCATTTCTCCAGGTGCTATTTCTTTAAAAGGATATTTCCCATTATCTTCTCTCAACATTTGTCTTAGAAGGATTAATGGATAATGAATTTTTGTATTTACATGTCGGTGCAGATCAGAACACACAGGCATTCAAGGAGGTGGCTATTATTAGGCATCCACGTATTGGTGAATATGCGTTTGGGTTCATTACTTCATCTGTGGTCCTCCAGGTTTGCCATTGATTATGCCGGATCTTATTTTCATTGTTTTGTTTGTTCTTTGTTGTGTATTGATCTGCTCTGCTTGTGTTTTAAACCAAAATTCATGGGTCTTGCTAGCTCTAGTTTTCTTGCTTTAACAAACATGAAACGATGTTCCCAATTTCTTACCGAAATGAATAATCTATTGTACCTCATGCATATAAATACTGACCCATCCCCTTTCCAGTCTTAGACATTTTGCTTCATGTTTTTACTCAAGTGCGCGGGTGAACACTCTTAGATTTATATTAAAAGAAATCCAAAAAAAGTATTTATATTTAAAGGTCCTGTTTGGTTGCTTGGCATTTAATTGTGACGTGTGATAATTTTTTTAATGTTTATATTATCTGTTTTCTAAACTTTGTATTCTCCAAATTCCAGAATTATTCAGGTGATGAGGAGTTATGTTGCGTATATGTTCCCACCAATCATCTCTATATCGGTGATATATTCCTTGTCAACTCGAAAGATGTCATTAGACCAAACTTATCTGTACGGGAAGGAATCGGTATGACTAGTTTCCAAAGTAAAAGAACATAAAACATTTTATGATATTATTGTGGGAATATCCATCTTATTCTTTTTATATCTTGACATGCAGAAATCGTGGTGTCTGGAGGCATGTCAATGCCACAAATTTTGTCAACACTTGACCCGAGAACAATTCAAGCGAATAGAAGTAGACCTATCAGAAGCTGATGTGATGGCAATAGAAGATGTAGTTTAAGTTTGCTTATTCATCAGTTTCTGTTTCAGGCCTTCTCAAAATATTTTTTTCCCATATTTTTTTTTTTCCTGAAACATGTTCCCCACATTTGATTGTCGAAACACACACACACACACATTATTTGGCTTCCATGTACCATAGGAACGGAGTGTAATGTTTTGAGTGAAGGTCGTCTTGGATGTGAATAGGTTGTGTTTTTTTTTTGTTTTTTTTTTTAACTTGTAACCCCTAAAGTAGTAGCATAGTCACTTATGAGCTGTAACAGAATGTCGCTTGTGTTGAATTATGTTCTTTTTCTAATTTTTCATCTTCTGGTCTGTATACTTGCGTTTCAATTTTTCGTCTTCTAGTTTCTATATCTACGTTGAGCTCCAAATTGTCGACTGTGCGCGAGTATGCCACAAGGGTTTTATCGACCAATTTCAGATGTGTTAATTAGTTTATATTCTCTTTCTGAGAGAATTTTAAGGGCACTCCCACCAGAGTATGTATTTCATTCCCACTAAATTTTACTTCCTCTACTCGAAATTCTATTTTAGAGGCTGCTATTTAGGGAATGGATACACCAGATCGCCTATATCATGGGGGTGTACAACTAAAATAAGAATAAATTTCGGGCACATTTATCTTTAGTTAATTACCACTGACAATTGGGTCTTCACATCTCCATGTTGTAAGGTCCATTAAGTGAATTTTGGAAGATGAAGGCGAAGAAAGAAGGGGCTGATGAGGCAGATTAGAGGAGGAGGGACAAGTGGTCAGATCAGAAGAGGAATAGAAGATTCATGGTGGGGAAGAAGAGTGATTAAAGCCATTGAAGAGAGAGACAGAAATAAATTGGGAAATAATGATTATTATATTAATATTTGTAGGATTTTGGGTTGAGATTGCGTCAATTTTAAAAAAAAATTAAATTACTTCTAAATATATTTTGTCCACGTATATAATAAGAAAAAAATATAAGAATAATTAAGCAAAAATATATTTTCATGATCCCACTAACTTAAAGCAAACTCACGTCTTTTTTTTTTTAAAAATCAAATTTCAATTTATTTCGAATTTTGAATTGTTGTTTTCTCTCTCAATTATGCAATGAAGAAACCATTCTTAAATTAAAGGTTCATCCCTCTTTAATAGGTACCAAAGTTTATATTCCGAACTATTTTTTTTTTTTTTTTCATTTCAGAATTTTAATCATGTTCAATTGTACGCTATTTGGTTATTCCGAGTGAGCAAATGTAAGTTTTTCTTCCTTTAATGCAAATATTTTAATAAATAATTTAATTTAACAATTTGAGTTACACGCATCACGTTCGTGACGCATTTGCTATGCTGATGATAATAAGAATGATACATATGTGGCAATTAAAACTGTTAGGACCAAAGAGAATTTCGTTCAAACTATGAGGACCATTAGTATAATTCACCCTCAAATAAACGATGTGGGTGGAGGCCGGCCCAAAGAAACCCTAATTCCCCCCCGCCTCTCTCCTATTTATACAATTATCTTTCTCATGTATTGCTCAATCTCTCTCTCTCTGCCTATATATATCGATGTATATATGTGTGTGTGTATGCATATTATATATTTCCTCTGATATATATAGATTGATATATATTTATGGATTTAAGTTCTGATTGACTTTTGTTAATTTCTCTAATTTAGAGGACAGTGATGAATGATATGATAAGGTCTCGTTCGTCGTAACGGCATCTAATGCCTTGCCGACCATCCTGATATATCACCACCCATAAACTGAGTCCCTTTTTCCTATTTACAAATTTGGCGTGTATTTTATATATATATATATTTTTTTTTTTTTTTTTGAAAAATTAACCCTATAACATGTAGAATTTGTACAGTTTTAGAGGTTAAATGGCATAATCTACAATTATTTTGATTGCTTGCTTATAGCATTTAATTAAAAATTATTTTTTCCAGCTTAAGAAAAAAACTAGATCATAGGAAACTGAAACAATCATCACTCAACCTTAAGTGGTATATTAGTACCCTTGTAATTTGAATATTGTCTTCTATGTATTTATTTATTTAAATACAAAAAAAGGGCTAACCTGATTTTGAGCTATAGTGGCAGCTTCATAGCTATCACCAGTAAGCATAGCAGTTTTAATACCCATTAATTTTAATTCATTTATAGCTTCTTTAGCCCCACTTCTACATTTATCTGATAGACTAAAAATTCCACCACAAATTCCACCCAAGAATATGTACCCAATTGACTTGCCTTCACCAACATTCCCACCCAAGCTCAAGCCTGGCACATCAATTAAAATTATATTAGAAATTAGAATTTTTTTTACAAAAAAAAAAAAAAATTTAAATTATAAACCCATTTGCGAATTATTAATTACCTGTTCCACACCCAGCTCTGGATGCAATTTTTCGATTTCCAACATATATATTTTTCCCATCAATTTTCCCGTAAATTCCTTCTCCAGGAAAGTTCTCGAATTCTTCAACATTTTCGGGCTTGGGCTCGATAGAACGTGACCGTCCGTAGTCAATTAGTGCAGCTGCCATTGGATGGCTCGATTTGCTTTCGATGCTCGAAACCCTTGGAAATGGTAAAGTAGCATTATCAGAATATCTTAGTACTTGAAATTTAAATGTATATTACAAAAAAAAAAAAAAAAAAAAAAAAAAAAAAAAAATTCAACTTGTAAAAAAAAAAAAATTTT
>MKEJ01026359.1:0-11333 GCA_001753735.1 Embelia ribes
TTTTTATGATAAATATTTTTAATATTTTAATTTTTAAACTTTCAAATTTTAAGTGCAATAGTTGTTTTCATAAATTTTAATAAGATTTCTTTATCATTTAGAGGAAAATTAAAAATATGATTTAAATTATAATAACAAATGAGTAACTAAGATCCGATTTTTTTTCCAAAAAGTCACGAGAAAAGTAACTGATACAAAATTTTAATAAAAAATATTATTATCGGGATAACTAAGTGAATAAATAATGCATTTTATTATGTACGAAGAAATAATAATATTTTTCTAAAATAAAACCTTATCTTAAAATACATGTAACACATATACTCACCAATTAGCATATTGGAAAATATTAGGTATAACACACGTGATATCCATCTAATTAATAATAAAAGTATAAAAATCTCATCCCCTCCATCTAACAATGGATATCATTTCAATTAGTTAGTGAGCAGAGATAAAATTTAGTGCCAGCCCAATTGGAAAGTAGATGGTTGAAATTAAAGCATTCGTGACCCCCATATGTACATATCAGAGAAAATATAGTATTTCTTTGGTGAAGAAATAAAAACCTAGTTGGATATAAATTCATTAACGCAATAAGTTACTACATAGAAAATATAATTTCAAAGTGGTTCATTTTTTTTCTGTTCATTTATAGATTATTCGAAGGATATTCTAATCGGAGGTAGTCGTACATAAACCCGTGTAATGGCGAAGTGTTGTTTACTTGTGCAAGATACAAAATATTTTCGCCTTCTATAAGTTGAGAGCTGTATATATCGACACTATACAAGTAATATAGACCATGAATCCCATGTCTTGCAACAGCGTTATCACCTCCGATCACTCCACTTGAAAAAATAGGAGAAACTGCTTTCGGATTATTCACCCGAATCTGTTCAAATGCAATTCAAATAGGTTATACGACCGGAAAATTCAAGATTTACAAAATTAGGAAAGTTTTGACGTTGGATTTTCAAATGTAAAACAGGGTTGTAACTACGAAAGCAGAACATTTCAATCAAGACACTTTTAGTTGGGCTTATTTTATAAATAGCGAGAGACCATTTGACGATTAGAGAAATATATCATATCCTAACATGATATTTTGATTCAAGTGGCTTGTTTCAGTTTTATATATGTACCTCTAGCGCTGAGTGAGTTGCAGAGGCGAGTGCTACACGCAGCTTGTAGATCCCATCCTCGACAACTTTTTCGATAGAAAACTTGATTTTCCATGTAGTTCTCTGATATATACCGTTCTTGGTTTTCCTGTGACCGACATTTCTTGTTAGCCAGTGATGATTTTTCCGCACTAATTTTATTCAATTTGGAATATCGAATGCTATCCAGTATAATCACGAGGTCTTATTTAGGTTACGAAAGTTAGAAAGCGATTTGTCCTCCAAAAGCAAAATGAAAACAATTTTGCAAGATCTGTACCTGTCCACCTGTGCGAAGAACCAATCTTTTCGGTAATCGCTAACCCCAACCGTGTAGACCAAATCTTCCTCAGGATATAGATCAGTGTATCTTTCCCATAGTCCGTACTGCCTAAACCTACGCACAAACGGCTCGAGTGGTCACAAGCTCGAGTATCCTAACAGACTTTGCACATCTTAAGTATAGTTTTAGTTACCCGAAAAACAATAGTTAAGTTGTTGCGAAAACTAACCTATCGGGATGGCCTACATACAGCTTGTTTATGTATCCAGGGTTGGGATCTGGAATGTAGAACTCCGCTGCTGTACGATCAGGAATGCCTATCTCCCATAAAGTCGGCCCATCTCTCGGAGGCTTATATACAATGTCACCCACATCAATTTTGCAACCTGTTCTACAATCGAAAAAGCCAAATCATTACAGCCTTGGGAAAAAAAGTATCCGGGCTCAATCAAATTTTAGATAGACGATGACCTGGAGTTATAACGATAAAATCATCGGAACAATAGTCTCCAATATAACCAGGCACCCATGCATAAAGAATATAGTTTCCTGATACTATATTCGTGATGCTAAAACAGCCGTCTTTGTCTACCGTGGTCCAAAACTGATAGCCCTGACCAAAAAAAAAAAAAAAAAAAAAAAAAAAAAAATTGACAATTAGCCATTGTGTGTGGCGAATTACCTTAAAATTTTTTTTTAATTTATTTACTTACAATTCACTTTTGCTTGTGGCGAATTGCTTCAAAAAAATAATTAATTCTCCATTACCTTTCGCGAATTATATTAAGGTATACCATATATGTAATTTTGGGGACAGATAGACTAATTGCGTAAATTTAGGACTCACTTATCCCATCAATGCAAAAAACCCCCCTTATTCACATGTATCCATTTATTTGGTTTCAAGCATAATTATCTAAAATGTCTATTTTCGGTGAAAAATGCATTTTTTCAAAAATACATTTTCGATATCAAAGCGAAATACTAATTTATTTTTAAAGGAAACACTAGCAAACGCATAATAAAATATCTCAAAATTTTGAATGATAAACATAACAAATGTAGAAGAAACAATTATGAAATATTACAGATACTAGTAGGAAAATTATAGTAAAATTTGACGAGTATATACTCATACAAAATCAAATAAAAAATAATAAAAATATAGTCATGTTAGTACATTTATGAAAAAATAAAAAAATTATATATATATATATTTAAATTAAACAAGCTAAGTATGTATTTTAGCTAGACCCGTCAAAGAAGGCAAAAAATCTGCATTATTTAGCTAAATAATTGTTTAAGAAGTTTCAAATTGTTAGCTTCTTAATTAAATATCGCCTGGCTGTAGTTGAACTAAGCCTAGACACGAAACAAAACAAAATAATAATAATAATAAAAAAATAAAATAAAAATAAAAAAATTTTGTGCTATGGGGTTGACCTCAACACCTTAACGACTTAACCGAAGGAGAATGTTGAGTGTCACAATGTCCTAAAAATTACAATAATATATATATATATGAAGCAATCATAGTAGGTAATAGATGTCCACGTACGTTAGTTGGTGAATGAGTATAATGTATACCTACAATTTTTTCAAAGAGATTCTTGGTAGCTTGGTTGTTTCATTGAGCTGTTTTATTTTTTGAGTATAAAGTTGGTATAATATAAGTATTCTAATTGATCCCTAACTTCATGGCATGAAACTCAAGGAAAAAGCATATATATATATATATATGTGCCCCCAAATTATGGTATAAGATAATAAACAGACGTAAGCAATAATTTATGCGAGGATTTGGACTAATTCAAACAAAAAGGAATGTTGCCCTTGCAATAATAAAAAGGAACACACAAGTGATTGAAATAAAATTTGTTTTATTAGTTATTATGCAAGGAAGAGAATATATTAGACCAAGGAATAATGGAATAGTATTATAATTCAAACAATGAATAAGCACTAATATTATATACCATACTCGACGTGGTTATAATATACTGTACATAACTTTGTTAAGCTTCGGCTTTGTGGTCCAAAAAGTTGACTTATCCTCAATAATAAGAGTTACAAAAATACAATACGCTTGGCCATACTAATTTGATACAGCCTATCCTCTTCTTTGTCGGCTTAATAAATTGGTTATTAATTAGTACACGATATCACAGAAACTCATTTACTTCTATAAGAAAACAAATCAATCATCAAAAACCAAAAAGAAAATTACTACAAGTGAGGAAACATATTCGGGGTTGGCATCAGCTTATTGTTTTGTAAAAATAACTAGATTATAAAGGAAAGCCAATGTTAGTAAAACTATGAGGGGCATATAAAGCAACTGCTACATCTTAATTAGTTAATTTTTGCATGTTGTCCATCTATATGTTTTAGTAATGTATTTTTCTCAGACAAGTGCTTGCTATCCCTTCAGGCTTTCAAATTTCTTCTCAAAGTTTCAACATGTTTATCTCGTACTAATAAATGCATTTTTGTTTTAGATGAAAAAAATTATACTATTTTCTATCCTTTGTCACAGAGAAAAAACTTTTAGTACTTATGAGGATATGTAGAAACAATAGTTTTAAAGAATAAATATTTATCCCTCTCCGTCCTTTTAAGAAATTTTAGTGCCAATTAAGACATGATACACTAAAAAAAAATAAATAAAAAAAATCAGCTAATTTATTATTTTAAAAGAAAAAAGGGCTAATTTATTATTTTAAAAGAAAAAAGGAACTAGCTAATTCTTCAAGAATATGGGTTTGTTTCATTGCAACTTTTAAACAAATAAGCCAATACATTTATCATTAAAAAAAAACTAAATTCATACAGTTTTAAATTTTCAGCTAATTTAAGCCAAAATAGCAAATAAGCTAGGTTTATAAGCTGAGCAACTAAATACTGTCAAACTTAAACAAAAAAAACTACTTATAATCTGCAACCAAACAAGATGTATGGTGATACCACCAAGCCTATATTTGATTCCTATATACATCACTTGAACTATGTGTTTGGTTTCATTCCCATTTACACGGAATAATTAAGATTTTCACTTGATACGCATATCTCATTTGGAGAAGTCTCCTATTGCTCCTTACAAGGCAACTGTTGAAAATCTCAATTATCAGAAACCTTTCAATAATATGCTAACATTAAGTATTTAAGGCATTTGCAATGCATATCTTACTTTTTTATGTGGATGTTGGTAATAAAAATCAACTAATCTATCATAAATTACCACAAAAAGAGGATTTTTTTTTCATAAAGTATGATCTCATTTCACTAGTTCCCCTAGAAGTATCTTCAGTACAAACACACAAATTTGGGATGAACTTCTAATATGAATTAATCACGCATGATTATTTAGATCCCTAAAATTCAGTCAGAAACTTAATTAGAGTCTAGTAAAGAACACATGATATGTGTTTGTGTGTGTGTGTGTGAATGTTAACTCCTCCAACGAAAAAGGTTCTTTCCATTTAGAGAAGGGAAATCACAAAGATACCATCGATTATAGTTCGTATTTAGATCTAAACAGACAAGCAAAAAAACGAAGCCTGCTACATGATACAAAATAAGATATTGCATCGGGCCGTTGACAAGAATTTATAGATCATTAAATCAGCACGTCTTGTGTTTAAAATCGGTTGTTCAACGAGGAATATAATAAATAACTACGTAATGCCTAATATTAGCTCAAAGTGTAGTGATTAGCAATATTATGTGTGATCACAATGATTTGTTTTTGTGATTTCTCTAGTTCAATGTGGATCACCTAGTTTTGATCATAATGCGGTAGTAATTGTCCAAAGTGCACGTAAACTGGTCCAAACAGTAGACCAAGAAATAGGATTCATAGTGAAAAATTTGAAGCTTAATTAGAGCATTTGTGTTTTCTGATTCTTAATGTTTGTGAGATATATGAATTTTCTGAGTACTAAATATACTAGCATATTATGCTCAGTAGGAGTTTAAATTTTTTGTGCTGGATTCGATCAGTGTTTTTGCATTTTGTTGGGCCTATCCTTCGGATTGACAGCAATATATATTTTAATTGAAAAATTGATTGTGGTTGTTCTTTCATGAAATGTGTAATTTTTTTTTTTTTTATGATACACACATTTCCACCTTTCAAAAAGAAACTAGTTTTTTTTGCATGTATATTTTACCTAAATATAGATGTCCTAGCTGATCAATTATACAAGTTATGGTATAGGTTCCTTTCCAACACAATGGCAAATACTCCCTGTTGGTCTATTAAATTTCTAGTCATATTCAAGTTTCTAGTTCTAAGACCAAAACCCCTGGCTAACATTAAATCCAGGCATTATTTTTCTCTAGAATAAAATGCAAAACAAGTACACCACCATGCCAATGAAATGTTACTTTCACGAGTGTATTTGGAACTAAGCAAAACACTATGTGTGTGTGTGTGTGTGTATATATATATATATCAACTATAACAATGAAAGTCACTACCTTCCCCCATTTATTCCAATGAAAGGGTGGTAGGTAGTTTTCACACTTATCTCCATTAATCACTTCTAATCTCTAATCACAAATCAACAAAAGATGATTAGCAACAAACTACAAAATCAACACATGCATGCAACTTAGAAATTAAGTGTATATTATCATTTCCTTAATTAGATATAAAACCTCAATCTTAGCTAGGCTACCTTGAGACATTGTATTAGGGCCTAAAAGATGAAATATACTTCACACCTAAAATTTGATGTGTATCAAAAAAATTAAAAAAAATTCATACATATTAACTTCGACAACCGTGTGTTAGTTGTTATGTTTCTTTCATTCTTTTCTTACCAACCATATCCATGTACCTCTAGTAATCTGCAATTTACTTCTTCCTTAAATAATGATGGAATTTCATTTTTTTAGGTTTTCTTTAGATTAATTTTAGGGTTTTCTTTGTGTTAATATTCTTATTCATTTTCCATAACAATAGTTGTTTTCTAGATATTGAAAAAAGAACCCGAGGCATCACAACAATTAATCAAGTAATTTTATATGCATATGAAATTAATTAGAATATGAAAATACCTCTGATTCGTTATCCAATCTCAGCTTGTTAACAAGATATTTCATCAACAACCGCACTGTCATTCTCCCATCCCTAAAAGAAAACATATAAAAGCATATTATAAATCTAATAATCATTAAATTCAAAACAATGAGCACGTATGTTTATGAAAGTTAAAGAGAGGAAAAAAATGATGAAATAATTACTTAATTCTCAGGTAGCTCTTTGGTATTTGTGGCAAGATAGGAGCCTTTTCTCTGCATTGTAAAACCAAGTAACAATTTAATATATATAGGTCACACAATACAAGGTAATTAACTGTTTCATAGCTAGTGCTAAATAAGTTAATTAAATGAGAAAAACTTGGGTGAAAAAAGGAATCTTTTTCCTATGTGTACCCTTAAAAATTAGTGTACCCTTAAAAATTAGACAACTGAATTAAAATCTTTGTTAGCCAAATACACAATTAGTAATTAACTGTGCACTTACTGATTTTGTGATGCTTGGAGTAGGAACCAAATCCCACAATGGGGTCTCCTTGGAGGATCAATGATTCTGAAATCAAAACTTGGCCCTGCCACGTCTATTTCCCTCAATTGCGGTTGGAACTGAAACGATGGTTGCGCCATATACGATGGCCCTTGTAGCATCAAGGCAGATGAAGACGATGATGTGGCGGACGAAGACGAAACTAACAAGTTCCTCGGCAATACTGGCCTAAATGCCCAATTAACCTCTTGATGCTGCGGAAACAAAAATGAACTACTACTCCCGATGCCTTGTTGCAAAAACAAAGGTGCGGGACTCGTTGTGCCAGTGGCAGTTATGTAACTAGCAAATCCAGACCCAGACCCGGGTGTCATAATATTGGAGACTGGCATGGTAGGAGGCCGAAACCCGAACTCGGGTGGTCCTAGTGGCCTAATTTGGTCTCGAACGCTAGCCTCGGGTAATAAATTAAGCTCGACCAATCCGGTTCTTCGCAAATTAGGATCATCATCTTGCTTGTTAATTATTTCTTGGCTAGTGCTACTCCCAATACCTAATTGAAGCCAATTCCCATCTTCCCTCTCGTCTTTCGAGCTTGAACCGGCTGCTTCATTCACCGTCGTACTCTCCGTTCTCGAATCCTCTTGATCGGCCATACTCCGATCGCCCCGAAAATTGTCACTATCTACAAATTCCCCTTTGTTTTCAGAACAATCATACCCTCCTAATTCACCCATAAAGCCACCATAACAACCGAAACGATTTGTGTTTTTCGAAAACTGTTTCCCAAACATGGTCATATTGAAAAGAAAAGAAGCCCTAACCGATTGATCAGCCTAGCCATGGGATGAGGGTTTGGATGTTTTAGATTGGGAAAGAGGAGAGAGATTTGTTTTCAAAAACAGCATGTTTCGTCGAAAATTTGGAATAAAAAAAGGGGGAGAGAAGTGAGCCCATTTGACCAGATAAGATTGAAGTTTAGCTGTTTTATTGCAAAGATATGAGATGACAAGAAGGAGAATAAACCTTGCAAATCTCACTTTCCATTAATTCTCTTTATTTGGAAGCTTGTGAGAACTATGAATTGAAAATAAATTATAGAGAGAAGAGAGATAGAAAAGAGAGAGAGAGAAAGAGAGAGAGAAAGGAAGGTAGATAGATGGATAGGCAAGAATATAAGATGGATGGTCGTATGTCAGTTAAGGGTGTGTAACGGTTCCGTTCGGATTAAATTTGAACCGAAATTTAAAATTAGAAAAAATAAATTAATTTTATTTTTAATCAAACTTGAACCAAAAAATCTTAAGATTCAAACTGAACCTAAACTTTTTAAGACCGAACCGAATCCGAAATTTTTATAAAACCCGAAATTTCATAATCAGCTCACGAATCAATTTAAATGTTCACAAAACCAATTCAAATATTTATAAACCACAATAAAAACGACAATTACAATTTACAAATTTAAATCCCAATTGATCAAAATAGTTTCAATTGATTTGGAGAAAAAATTGTAACAGAATATTAATCAAATATATTATATATATATATATATAGATTATGAATTTATATATGCTATAGTCATATATGTATTTATTTTTTATTTAATATTTCGGGTTTCGAATTTTTTGAGTTTTTCAAAAAATAAAACTAAATCCAAATCCATAATTTTTTTAAATTAAAATTTGAGCAAATTGTATCGGTTCAGTTCGAATGTCGGATAATCCAAACTTATGTACAATCCTACTATGAGTTGGAAGTCCTCCCCATAGAAAGAATTTTCTTTCTTACCATATGCTATATTATTGTATTTTAATATGTTGTCATTATTTTAGTTTAGGATTTATTAAAATTATTTATAATAAATTATTCGTAACTTGTATTGATCTTATTCTCAAAATATAATTTCATAAAAAAATATAGAAAAAACTTGTACTAAAGCAAATCCCTGTCAGTTATGTTAAATCTGATTTCCAAAAAAGATATTATATTTCTTTTTATTAATTATTACTTATATATATGTGTGTGTGTGCTACAGGGAATAGGATCTTTTTTCCCTTAAAAGTCCAGGGCAAACTTTAAGCATAGGGCATGCTCGAGGTGACAAAATTACTTAAAAGTCTTAACATTTTATCAAATATCACGAAAAGGCCCTTTTGGGTGTACATAGTGATTTAGGAATTCTTTTTACTTGGTCAAATAATGATATACGTTGATAAATTTGGAAATACATTTAATAAGTTCCACTATGCTACGTACGCTACTTTCTCGTTATTTTCTTTTTTATTATTTTGAAGGACACGTTAAATTTGTTAGAAACATAGTCTTGATCACTATCTTAATTCTAAGGATACCATGCAACTCGTGCTTTTGACCTAAATTAACTAAATTAATTAAGATTGAGTATTGGTATTAATGGCGTGCATGACATGTTTATTCTGATTATTGGACTAGATTAACGGCATTTGCCTAATGCTTGTTTGGTTACCTTTTCTTCTATAATTGACTTTTTAAGTGCCCGTAGAAATAATCTTAAGCCTTTTCTAAGTAAGATATAATTGTAGTCAGATGCGATTGGGTTTCTCGGGAATATTTTTGGCAATTTTCAATGACTGGCAAGAGCTTATACAAACTCAGGCGGACTCTTGACAATGTCATCGGAACGCTCGGACTGGCCTTCCGAATGCGCAAGAATGCGAGTAAAGGATTGACATGGTGTTTGGATAGTTTGGCTCCCCTTTCAAAAGGCCAACAATGTGAGATTTTAGGGGTGAGCTGTAATTAAGGTTTTAAATATCGGTTGCGGCCACTATAACTGCTGCAGTTGCGGTGTAATAGTCTTGGTGTATAATGGTCGTAGTGTAATGGTTGCGAAAATCGGAGCTGCAAATTTATTTCAACATTACTCGACTCTTTTGATGGATATAACAACCATAAAGACTAAAATGACGGATATAAAGGTCACAATGGCCACTATTATGCCATAACAGCCGGAATTACGATTGCGGCAGTCAATGCTGCTGCAAATTTCAATCTCGACAATATAACGGGCTGTTTTGGTTGCAACGGCAGCTGAAACTGTTACCTAACGGCATTATATGATGATATCGGCCAAAATTTTAAACCTTGGCTATAACGCTCCGAAATTCAACCCAATCCCAAACACGTCACTTGCCTCTATTCATAACATAAATAGCTGAACATTAAAGTAAACCAACCCATGACAGAAATTTATTAGAAATCTAGCATTCAAACCAAAGTATCTGTAGGCCTTATTATCATATTATATGTCCTTACAATGTTATTTCAAATGATAATAAACATCATCTCGGCCAATGGCCTATAATTGTTAGGAAATGTAAATGAAATACTAAAGAAAATGGAAAAGACGACACCTGAGTAAGTTTTGAACCCTGTTTAGCCTTTGTTCTCTCTACTATCATCTCCTGATTCTGCTTGGCATTTTATATAAAAATAATTGTACAAAAACAACCAAATAGGTTTGAGTTAGAAAAAATATGAATCTATTGAAATAATGATGTCTAATTTAAATATCAACAACTGCTAAAACAAATAAAATAAGGAGCAGAAACATATAAGCTTGCAACTACAGCCAATAAACACATCTCATTCATCTACTTACTCATCACAATCTACAATTTATAGCCTAATGACCCCCACGTATTGTACGTTCCTTCGTGTGTCCTAACCAATCTAACTAACCAATCTAACAATCATGTGATGTAATCATCAATACCTCTGATACGAAGTATCACGCACTCGGCTTTGGTTCCCGCAAAACTGACTCACATCGGAAGGTGCGTTTCCTGAGGCCAACAACCACCATGGAATAACGTTCCTCCGTATGTCAACGCAAATCATTAATTTTTTGGTGTAAATAATATATATATTCAACAGCCATACTTACGTTTTATATAACACGTATGACATTCAAGTGGCTTATCATTAGCCAAACATGTTTTATTTCATTTTATACTTCACTTACATGTTGTTTAACTATCAAGTGATTTCAACATGTTTTCTATAATAAAATGTCAATAACAACCATTATAAACCCTTACTACCATTAAAGTTTCCAATTAGTTGTATATAAATATTCCCTTATACTTGTTCAAACTTCTAGGTATGCAGAATATAGGTTCATACCAAGGTATTAAAAACCGAACCGGACCGGCCGGTTCAACCGGTTCATAGGCCAGTTCTGGTTATCCTAAAAACCGGATACGGTTTGAACCGGTCAAAAAATCGGTGAACTGGTCAAAAGCGGTTACAAACAGGTTAAACCGGTTCAGTTTTTTTTTTACCTAACGGTTCAGGTTGTTTTTTTTTTTTTTTT
>MKEJ01026361.1:0-10344 GCA_001753735.1 Embelia ribes
AAAAAAACAAAAAAAAAAAAAACAAAAAAAAAAAACCCTAATTTCCCCCCTCTCTTCCTACCTTTCTATCTGGATCTCAACCATCTTGTCAATTTTGGATGCCCTAGAAGGTATGAGTAATACTATACACACAAAAATTGTACAAGCATACTTGTGTGTTTATAATCTATATGTTAAGTTTTTCTTTAAAAATAAAATCAACGCATATGATCTAACCGTATAAGCATTATTACAATTCGATGCATAGATATTGGTACCTGAATAATTTTCCGTGGGATATATTTCTCTTTGCCATGAGTTTGGACTTTTCCTTTTTCAATTTTTATCTAGTTTTTAAGATTATAAGGTCAATTATGTCTAAATAATTTTTGAGTGACAAGAAAATTCTATTGGATGATTCATAGGTGAGGAACTCATGCTTTGGGGAGCTACCCTTGTATTCTTGTACTGTTTTTGTTCAATTTAGGGCTGGTTATGTGCATGGTGTATTTATGTTTACAGTTTTTAAACTTGTTAACCAGGCCAAATTTTCAATTGTAGATGTTGAATTAAATTTATTATGAACTTAACAAAATAGAGCGATTTTGAAAAATCAGTTTTGATTTATATCTGGGAGATTGAATACAGGGGAAATTCATTTATTGCGATAATTGATGGAGAGATACATAGCGAGGAATAAATACCTACATATGATTTTTATTGATTTGGAGAAGTTTTATGATAGTGTTTTAAGATAGGTACTTTGGTGGGTTTTAACAAAAAAATTATTTTTTCTTAAATAAATAAATATTATCAAGGATATGTATAAATGTGCAATTACAAATGTCAAAACATGTAGTGGCTTGTCGTCTATATTTCCTATTACAATAGGGTTACATCAGGGCTCAGTACTAAGCCATTTCTTATTCACAATAGTAATGGATGAGCTAACAAGACACATCTAAATCGAAATATCGTAATGCATATTATTTATTAATGATATAATTTTAGTTGATAAGACTAGAGTTGACATAAATAATAAACTGGAATGATGGAAACATACTTTAAAATCTCGCGGTTTTAAACTCAGTAAGTAAAAACTGAATATTTGAAGTGTTGTTTTAGTGGACAATATATAGTAAATCCCACCGTGGTTAATTTAGCTGAGGATGTGGTACCAAAAATTAATCATTTTTGATATCAGGATTATTTCTCTTAAGTTACAGTGGGATAGAAGGATATATCAATAACAGAATCCAAATAGGATGGATGAAGTGGAGAAGTGTATCTGGAGTTTTATGCGACAGTAATATGCTTCTACAGTTAAAAGAAATTTTTTATAAAACCTCTGTAAGACCATGTTTATTATAGGGAAGTGAGTGTTGAGTTATTAAGAAGTAAGATAAATACAAGATGAGTGTAGTAGAGATGTATATGTTGAGGTGGATGTGTGGAAAAATTAGGAAAGATAGGATTAAAAAGAAGAGATTTGGGTAAAATTAGTAGTAACACCAATTGAACATAAGATGAGAGAGTCATTTAAGAGAGTTTGAATATATAAGAATAAGACCAATGAGTAGAGTGGGAACTAACAGGAAATGTAGAATTAGATCTCTAATTATATGGATACAAATATTATAAGAAGACATGTGTATTATAATGTTGGACGAGTAAATGGTTTTCGATATGAATGAGTGTCGTAGAGAAATTTATGTTAACGACCAGATGTAATATCTTATTTTATTCCACTCAGTCTACTGTAATTTATTAAAATTTTCAAGATTTTGATGATGATTATGAACAACTTAACAAAATAGAGATTTATAATAGAAGCTAACCCGTGTTTAGATTTGAAGAGAAAACAAAGAGTTGCTCTTTCTGGTCATGTTTCGTGATGCGTATGAACCTGTAAATTGTATTTAGTCATTGAAGATTGGATTGGACTATGTTTGTTGAATTTAGATTCAAAGAAACTTTTGTTTCATTAAAAATGATTAAAAATATATGACAAATTTTCATATATTATGATCTCTGGATCATGAGTCTAATTAACTTTGTAGGCATATATAAGGCATGTTCTCATAGTCTATAAACGAAATTATGTCATAATCTAAAACACCGATGTGTGAAAACATCTTAGGTGTGTGTTTAATCCATGTTGGTTTGTAACACTGGTCTAAGTTTGTTTAATGATTCAGGTATTATGTAGAAATTTAAGAGATACTACAATATATTAGGGTTTTAGTCACAAATTAATTTGTAATATATAAGAGCGTTATTATAGGCTGAGCGTGTTCAAGAGACTTTTATGCAATTGACCATTTATTCGCCTCAAGTGCACCTTCTCTAATAAGAGACATTATGTCTTACTTGCATAGTTTTGTCATAAGACATGAATTTATTTGGTTGCAACTTTTAAATAAATAAACTTGTTTATTTCTGCTTGAGAAGAAGATTGGATACATTAAGTTTAAAACTTTCGGCTTATTTAATCCAAAACAACAAGTAAGCTCAACTTAAAATCTTAACAGGTGAATAATGTTTAGATTTTAAATTAAAAAAAAAAATAGAAATGATAAAGGATCTTAGAAACTAGAACCAAACAAGGTCTACTTTTTTTGTTTACTAAATATAGCTTCCATCGTACTATATGTTTCATACCGTGGCCAATAGTTTGTTCAATTCCTTTTGTTACTAAAAGTTTCATTTTTCATATTATAGCATTTTTTTTAAACCTTTATTCTTGTCTTATTCTTTAACATGTTGTGTGGAATGTCAGATTATTGCTTGCATAAAGCTGATGAATACGTTGAACTAACAATTTATTATGGGATTAAATCTAGGGCTTTCCTCGATTTATTACATGTTTGGTGACCTGAATATTGATTACACAGGCTAATACTAAATACATGTTTACCCTTTTTATGCAAGCATTTATTGTTGGACTCAAGTTCATTTGAAATACCATTAATTATAAAAATTAATTCATTGCACATTATTGTCTGGATTATTAATGATGGTCTGTTATTTCCTTTTTATCTCTGTACTTTATTGTTTTTCATGAGAAGAACTTGTAATACTGGTAATTAAATTAAGCAAATGTAATCCTTTGAGTTCGTTTTTTAAAAAATAAATTAAAAATAGGCTATTCTGCAAAGGACAATAACCTATTTTTATTTTTTGTTTTTGTGCAAGGGAATATGACACCATATATTAATTTTAAAAGTGTCAGTACTCTATTAAAAAAATTTTAGAAACCGACTCATTTTGATAATGTCCTCAAGCAAACTCAAAGACGATAGTTCCACGGCACAAAACACCAGTAAACATACTTAGAAATATAATTCGAACAAGCATATTTTTTAACTGATCAGAAGAATTAACCCTAAATTGTTTAGGGTTTTGTCAGCAATAGATTTTTGTTTTTTTCCTTGTCTTTAGTTTTGTCAGTGGTAAAAAAAAGTGTTTTAAATTTTCATAAAATAGAAAATGATATTGACCAAGTTGTTGTTGACGAGTTCCTTGGAAGAACTCCGAGTCACAACCTATTTTCACTTTTATTTTTAAATAATTATTATTATTTTTTTCCCTTGTGAGTATTTTTTATGAGAAAATAGCTAATCGATCAATTTCTCCTAATTTTGAGATTCCATGAGTACCATATTGGTGAAATTTATACTTGTCTCCTTTGAAGATATTTAACATGTGTATACCTAAGCAACTCCAGAATTTGACTAAGCATTAGATATCTTTTTGTTTGGCGTTGTATACTAATTTTTATTCGAGGGGAGTACAACTTTGTCTTATATGCAACTAAAATTGATTCCGAATTACAGTGATGCTCCTCAACAACCTACTTTAGGGTTATTTTCTGAGATATGTGAATTTATGGAAATTCTCTTTTATTGAATTTAAAGTTTTAAAATAAAATAAAAAATTACAAATTATAGTGTTATACTTTGGTATAAGTTACAACTCTTTCCATTGGAAGTTAAACCCCCAACTCGCTTAATCACAATAAATAAATAACTCTGCATAATCCGAAAGGCAAGGTTACAACGAAAAACCTATGTTGATCGACGGATTCCACCAAAGAAGGTCACACATTTGATCAGAAACCATCAGAATGCAATCGATCTATCTTGTTGCTTTTATGAACCTTGCCCTTAAATTGAACCTCATGAATTCTTTGGCTTTCTCGCTACTCTCTTTTTTATGTCATTTTGCCACGCGCTAATCCAACCTTACTCTTAAATTCAATTATCCGTGAACCTAAAAGAGATTGCAATTATGATGCATATCTTCATCTTTTTTTGGGTGAAATCCGGCATACTTGTTTTGCTTGACTTTAATCCGAACGCTAGAGCTTGCAATTTCTTTTTCATTCGGCCTTCTACAATATGTCCATACATCAACATTTACAGAAGCTGAAGAATTTATTCATGAGCGCGATAAGTTTCTGGGAATATGTGGCATGATGGATTTGGTACACCGCTTATTAATTATATTGGTCTAGTTCGGGAGGCAATATGCACAAAAAACTGCGATGAGCATGGATGCAATTTTGTGTACGCAAAATTTGTGGCACAGTTTGTTTCAACTATGAGTTTTATGGCGCACAATTTCAAAAATTCTTTCCAGGCGGCATCCGTGGTAATGATAGGACTTTCATGTCATTGGTACAATAGTTTGCACGAGCGCATAAGATCAAACATGTTCGATTTCATAAGATCAAACATGGTCGATTTCTAGAGAAATACAGAAGTGTTGTTGGACTTCCATCAGATCGCATTGGACAGAACACTAATAATAAAATTGAGTTATTTTGAGGATGCTTTTCTTTTCGGGTTCAATCTCAGATGTTCAAACATGATGACAAGGCTGTTTCAAAAAGCGGCGAATATTAAAAGCATTTTTTATTTATTTATAATTAGTCTAATTAATAATCTATTATTTTATTTATTTTAGGGAAATTATCAAAAACTCTCCTGAGATATGACGATTTTTTGATTTAGTCTCAAAATTTCAATTTTTATCAATTTCATCCCTTAGGATTCATTAATTCATCAAAATATATATATATATATCTATATATATATATATATATATGTTGACTATTTTGCCCTTAGGATACTCTATATGAAGGCAAATTTATTTCAAAGAATTCGTACTAAACTAAAGGTGGATTTCTTAACAAATCATACTTTTTAAATTTAATTTTTTAAATAAATTACATGTCAATAAATAATATTACTAAAATTATATTAAAAATAATTTATTAAAATTAAAATATAAATTAATCAATCAATAGGGAATGTATAAGGAGATTAAACATGTTTGTAGCAAAATGTGCCACCAACTTATTTTATTATTTCTTCTTTGGAAATCTATATTTATACATGAAAGTTAGCACGAAATAAGCATTTTATACCTAAAGATTGTATTAAAAATAACGTTTAAATTTTTTGTTAATAATTAATTATTTTTATGTATAGAGTTTATTTAGTTTTAGGAAATTGACAACAAAATGCATTGTCAGTCGTTCAATCAATAAATAAATTAATGAGAGAAAACTTCATTGATTTACTAAAAATTATATTTTTATTGATAAGAAAAGGACTGAACAAATATTAGATTATTACAAATGTATAAATATAGAATTGAATTTAATAAATAGCCAAAATCTAGTATAAAATAAATCTAGGAAATGCATTTTATCTTAATATAATGTATACTTGAAAGACAAGGACAAAATGGTCCAAATTATGGCAAAGGATCCTTTTGATGAATTATTGAAATACTGGGGATGAAATCAACATGTTGCCACAAGGTTTTTGAAAAATATATTTTAAGAATTTTGATGATATAAAATCAATAAAAGAAAAATAAATAAAGTCAAGTCTCCATAGTAAACTAAATTGAGTTTATGAAGGAAAATAGGTGATGTTAACATTTTTGAAGTGGCATGGAGATCAATGATAAAAAACTCAAATAGAATCGAAGATTCGAAATTCAAAAATGGAGATTAAAGAATCAATAAATGCCGAGAATCAAAAAGTGAGTTTGAAGACTAAAATTAACCGAGAAGAGTTCAAGATACATTCAAAAGTGTTAGAAAAAAATTAAGAATACATTACAACTAGCCAGGAGAAGAAAAAGCTCAAAACTGCATCAAAAAATTTGCTTTGGCATAGAACCGGCTAGGCACTCCATTCGAATTGGCTGAGTCACTATCTAGGTACGGCCAACCGATAGTACTATTTCAAGATTTGAGCAGATAACCCATTAGGATCGGCTGGAACAATCCTAGGTCCAACCAGCTAATGGTAATTCAAATTGACGCGATTGCAGATTTGTGATCTACAAAAAGATGAAAAGAAATCAAATCATACCGGTCATATGATTTTAAATTTCAAGGCTCATCTCTTATATAAAAATAGTTTCATTTCTCAAGACTACATACATCAATATAGAGAAACAAAATGAATCAAGAGATCAAAACTTCCAAATCATATTCTTATCATCTTTCTCACTAAAATATTTGATCTATTCAACCTCCATATTTAAAGTCTTTGAAGTGAGAATTATACAATCCTAGAGCGATTTATTTGTAATATTTTGTGAGAATTGATAGATTGAGAGTTTTTTTATTAATTTTATACTTAAAGACTTAATCTTGTAAGGTTCTACTAACCTTGTAAAGGAGTGGTTTATAAACCCGTAATGTAGGGCCGGTTTAAGTAGCATCCACAAGCCCACTTGGTTATGGTTTGAATAGAGCCCAGTAAATCTAGTTGTGTATGGTTTGAGTAGAACCCGCAAATCTACTTAGTACGATTGGATAATACTCACAAGATATTCATTGTAATGGTTGGATAGCATTTGCAAACTGTTCGGTGAAAGGTCTACTTAATACATGTAAAAACTAGCCATATTGTAATTTTGGGTTATAAAATTATAAGGGAATCCAATGGAGCCTTGGAGACTAGACATAGAGATTCACATTGATATTTGACCAAACCTGTATAAAAATATTGTGTGTCATGTTCTTCTTCCTTAACTGTTTAAACTTTGCATTTTATTATTGCTAGATATTGCTGTATAAATTTTCAAAAGAAAAACTCGATGGGAATTATTTTTAACAAAGTATTTTTATTTGAAAACTAATTCACCTCTCTCTTGGTTTGCTATTTTGGCTAATAATTGGTATCAGAGCAATGACTAGTAAATCATTTTTGGATTAACATTCTTGAGACTTGATCCAATGCCAAACTTTTCTAACAAGATAGAAGGACATTCCGTAACATAACCACCATTTTTCAATGAAACAAACTATATTTATTGGAAAGCGCGCATGCAAATATTAAAATTTTTTTTTATGTAGAAACTTTTAAAATTATCACTTATGGATATGAAATTCCTATGAAAGAAAACGACGAAAAGTTAATATTTTAAAAGAACTTACAAATTTTACAAACGCAAAAATCAAAACTTGTGAGGCTAATGCGAAAGCAATAAACTTGTGCGCTATTGAAACCAAATAAGATAGAATTTTAGCGTGTTCTACCGTTAAGCAAATATGGGATAAATTAGAAGTTATCTATGAAGGAACAACTTAATTAAAAGAAACACACATAAATCTTCTCATACATAATTATGAGCTATTGCAAATGAAAGAAAATAAAATCTATCCGAAATGCATGTACGTTTTACTACTCTTGTTAATGATTTAGCTGCCTTGGGTAAAGTATTTTTTAGTAAGGATTAGATTATGAAGATCTTGAGGTGTGTACCGCGAACATTGGGTGACAAAGTCACCACAATTACTGAAGCTTGAGATCTAGATAAGTTCACCGTAGACAAACTCGTTGGGTCTCTCATCACATACAAAATGACAACGATTAAAGGCGATGAGATGGAATGACAGATCACAAGAATAAAGGAATAGCCCTAAAGAATTTCATAAAGGATGACGCTTAAATTGAACCAAGTGATGAAGAAGACATTACCTTATTTGCTAGACGATTCAATAAGATGATGAAGTGGAATAAAAAAGGGATAAAAAAATTCTACAAAAGAAAATCATTCAAAGGCGATCAATCTAAATCCAAATAATACTCCAAAGGTGTCTTCTTCTAAAATAAATAAGCTTACATGGTTTAATTATAAAAAATTAGGTCACATCATGTAACGCTGTAAAAATTCTTGAACTTAGTTCAAATGTCAACATATTGGTATTAACAATTGACTGGTTTATGTAAACAGTCAACTGATTCAAACGGTGACAATTTCTACTATTGTATCAGAATTTTGAGTTGTTTTGCCCGATTATCTATGTAGGCTTCCGCCTACCCCTATCTCTATCACTCCCTATCATATAGCTTCTGTTGAGCTAAATAAATTGAGGACTCAAATAGAAGAATTGGAAAGAAAGAGTTTCATTCAGCCGAGTACGTCACCTTGGGGTGCACCGGCCCTATTCGTTCAAAAGAAAGATGAAAGTATAAAATTTTGTTCTGATTATCGGAAATTGAATCAATTTACAATCAATAATAAGTATCCTCTTACTTTAATAGATGATTTGTTAGACCAACTAAGAGGTTATTAGATGCTTTTGGAAGATTAATTTACGATGAGATATCACCAATTGCAAATTAAAGAAGAAGACATTTCTAAAACCACATTTAGGATGCGGTACACTAGAGTTTTTGGTGATCGTATTCATCGACAATATACTCGTGTACTTACTATCAGAGGAAACACACTGAGAGAACTTGTGGATGGTATTATTGACCTTTCGAGAGCATCAACTCTATGTGAAGTTATTGAAATGTGAGTTCTGATTGGCGGAAGTGAAGTTTTTAGGGCATCTCTTATCAGCAGAAGCTGTGTCAGTGGATGACGACAAAGTTAAAGTGGTCTCAGCGTAGGAGAGACCAAATAATGTATTCAAAATCAGAAGCTTTCTTAGCCTAGCAGGCTACTATCGGTGTTTCATTCAAGATTTCTCACGTTTGATGGCCCCATTGACCTACCTTACCCAAAAAGGGGTTAAATTTGAATACAATAAGAAGTGCAATCAATCTTTTCAAGAGCTGAATAAGCGGCTTACGGAAGCCCCAAGACTTATTATCCCTGAACGTGGTAAGAAATACACAATGTATTGTGATGCATCCAAAAAGGATTAAGAAGTATTTCATTGCAGACTGAGCGAGTTGTAGCATACACATCCCATTAGCTGAAGAATCATGAACTAAATTTCCCTATTCATGATTTAGAATTAATAGGTTGGTTTTTTCCCTAAAGATTTGGCGACATTATCTATATGGCAAACAATTTGAGGTCTTTTTAGACTATAAGAGCTTGAAATATATCTTTACCCAATGTCATTTGAATTTAAGGCAACAGAAAGAGATAGAGTAATTGGATCAATATGATTTTGATATACAATATTATCCTGGAGAAGCAAACTTGGTAGCGGACGTTCTAAGTCGAAAGACAAGATTTATTGTAGCTTACCTTAAAGTAAATGAATGGGAAATGCTACGTGTGTTAGGAGAATTGACTAGAGATAATAGAGATGGAAGGACGTGTGACCTTGTGCTCTTCGTGGCTACAACCAATACTTAATGAAAAAGTAGTGGAAGATCAATGTGATGACGAACAAAGCAAAAAGTTGCTAAAGAAAGTGGAAGAGAACCCATAAGTATGGAGCATTGGAAACGGCGGCGAACTCAAACACCTGAAACGTTTATTTATACACGTGGCTGTGAGAGAACACGTATTATGGGAATCATATAATTTACCACTTGCGTACATCCAGGCGAAAATTTGATGTAACATAACGTAAGCAGGCAATTTTAGTTGCCTAAGAGGAATAAGGCTATAGCAAGATATGTGGCAACATGTTTAACTTGCCAACATGTAAAGTTGGAGCATCAGTCATTTGCATGTCCTAAGTTATTTGCATGTGTTTCTAGCTTTTCTGTTTTGTTTTTATGCACTTGTTTTGTTATCTCTTTGTGTCCACAAATATGTTTGCACTACGTCATTATCTTTCGCATTGAACCTTAATTATATTAATTCATGCGTTTTTATGCTTTGTGCTTCTAATCTATCATTTAAAATTCATGTATATTTTCAGGGGGAGTTTTAATAAAATAAATTATCTTCTTGGAGTTGTCATAAAAAAAAATGGGGAGATTGTTGACCCTATTTTTTATTAAATAATTTTTTTATGATAACTAAAATAGACAATTCATTTGATAATACTCACATTTTGTTACTAATATTTGTTAAGTGGTTAAGGAAAGAAATCGAGACGGAAAAAGAAATAATAGCAAATAGATTGCAACCATATTCGGA
>MKEJ01026364.1:0-16798 GCA_001753735.1 Embelia ribes
TTGATAGCAGATTATAAGGAGTAGTATTTCTTTTGCGCGCTCTGATGTATGTTGGATTGCTGTAGTATGAATATTTGGATAGGTTGCCGATTGTCGTGTTTTCTCATCATCGGTTTTTCATAAAACGATCTTAAAACCTATATTTTTCCTTTTATTTTTTTTTAAAAAGGAAAAACACTCACCCGTTAGAGTCTCTAATTGGTTTGGACGATTAGGGATTCTGGGGCGTGACAAAAAGAGATAAAGAAAGAGAGTGGGAACTGGGGAAGGAGGTATAGCATGTGGAGAGTTGGAATATAAAAGGGATGCGAGAGAGAAATAATGAGAGAGAATGTTACATGAGAGCAGTTTTTTGGAGATTGATTTTACCTTTTCGCCCTTATATGGATAAATTTTATATAGAATATAATTGTACAATTAAATAGTTATTGGAACAAAGAAGGGCAGTTTTGGAAAAACTAAAATTTTGACGTAGCCTCACCAATTGAGCACTGTGACGGCACTCATTCGTCCATAAATTATTGTATAATAAATTTTATAGAAAATATTTAAATATAATAAAAATAATATCAAATTTTTAATTTTAAATATAAAATGAAAATAATTTTATTATATTAAAATATTAATTTATTATAATTTAAACTTTTCAAAAAATATTTTGTGTAATAATTTGTGGGATGAGAGAATATAAAATTTACCTCGTCATTAGTTGATAGTGTCTAATTTCTTAAATTATAATCCATTGTATGGCTTGTATATTCGAAAGTCAACTGCCAACGACATTGCCTGGCGGCTTCCATTGACAAAATTATTTTATGGGTATCTTCTATTTATAAAGTAGCATATATTCAATTACATGTCCTAATCACTCATTCGAAAATAATATGTTTAGTCCCACTATTCTTTAAAATTTTATATTTATTTTTAAAACAAACACCGGCACCCACACCCAAACCACATTTATGTTCTTCATATATCAAACCCTTTAGGAAATAATTATCAACCATTTAATCATTTTTGGATAACATTTAAGCCTTAAAACGAGGAGGAAAAAAAATCAAACAATTCCTGACCTTGCCAAGAAAAAGGATAGTTACAAGTTTACAAATACTATATAGTTATGCTTAAATAGTGGTACTAAAGATAAACCTTTTTATTTATATACATATATTAAGGATGAATATTTTTATGTACACTAGCACAAGCATATATGCTTTGCATGTGATATATAAATTTATTATCTAATAAAATATTATATATTAATATAAGAACAAAAATAAAAAAAATATATTTCAAATAATTTTTAATAAAAATATAGAACTTTTGTAATTATTCTTTTTCGGGATTTTAAGCATGCATTATATAGAAATTTCGTGATAATTCGTTGAACTTGCGACATTAGTTTGTAGTCTTGAGAATCAATATTATATGTAAATATTTTGTTAAATTTGGTAGATATATAAGCAATTATAAATTATAATTTCCTAATTTTTAATATTTTTATTTTAAATTGTTTAAGTTTAATTTTTGTTATAATCATCAATTTAAATCTTTAAAGATGCAATTTTTGGGTATGATTGATTTTGGATACAAATAAATAACATGAATGACAAATTTAAAAGAAAAAGTGCATGAAACACTTTGTAAAGTTGGTACATTTTATATATTAGTTAGATTAAGGGTTGGTTTGGTTGCAACTTTTTAGCAAATAAATTAGTTTATTTTTATTTTTAAAAAATTGAATGCATTCAACATAAAATTTTTAACTTATTTAGACAAAAATAATAAATAAGCTAAACTTGTAAACAAAAAAACTGAAATTTATAAATTGAACCAAACAATCGCTAAACAAAGCAATTGTTATGAGGGAGTAAATGAATAGAATCGTTCGAAAGAGGCTCAAGAGTAGCTCGTTAAGTGGCTCGACTCATTTAATAAAAGAGTCGAGCAAGAGCAGAATTTTAGAACTTGTTTAGTAAATGAGCTGAGCTACAGTTTGGTAAAGCTCGGCTCATTAATTCGAAAGCTTGACCGATTTATATAAACATATATATTTATATATACATTATAGATATAATATATTAGGAAAGAGAAAAAAAATAATTTAGTCTAATATGGATACCTACACAAATACACAACAATATTTGGATAATTTTATTTATCCTCCATTGAAGGTATATTTTGTGCAAAGGATAAATTTTAAATAGAATATAGGTATAGAATTAAGTAGTTATTGAAACAAAGAAGGGCAGTTTTGAATGAACCAAAATTTGATGCATCCACACTAATTAAACACTTTGCATGATAGATGTTTCTATATAAAATACATAGAGAGAGAGAGAGAGATAAAGAAAGAGAGAAAGAGAGCGAGAACCTGGGGAAGGAGGCATAGCTTGTGGAGAGTTGGAATATAAAGGGGATGTGAGAGAGAAACAATGAGAGAGAATGTTACATGGGAGCAGTTTTTTGGAGATTGATTTTACTTTTTCGCCCTTATATGGATAAATTTTAAATTAAATAGTTATTGGAACAAAGAAGGGCAGTTTTGGAAGAACTAAAATTTGACGCAGCCTCACGAATTTAATACTGTGCCGGCTTTATATAATAGATAGATAGATAAATAGATATATATCACCTATTCGGCCGTAAATTATTATATAATAAATTTTGCAGAAAATATTTAAATATCAAATTTTTATTTTTAAATATAAAATGATAGTAAATTTAATTTTTTATTATATTAAAATATTAATTTATTAAAATTTAAAACTTTTTAAAAAATATTTTTTGTAATAATTTGTGGGATGAAAGAATATATAAGTTTACCTCTTCATTAGTTGATAATGTCTAATTTCTTAAATTATAATCCATTGTACGACTTGTATATTCGAAACTCAACTGCCAAAGACAATGCCTGGCATCTTCCATTGACAAAATTATTGTATGGGTATCTTCTATTTATAAAGTAGCATATATTCAATTACATGTCCTAATCACTCACTCTAAAATAACATGTTTAGTCTCACTATTCTTTAAAATTATATCTTTCTTTTTAAAACAAACACCCGCACCCACACCAATGCCACATTTATGTTCTTCTTATATCAAACCCTTTGGGAAATAATTATCAACCGTTTAATCATTTTTGGATAACATTTGAGACTTAAAACGAGGAGGAAAAAAAATCAAACAACTCATGACCTTGCCAAGAATAAGGATAGCTACAAGTTTACAAGTACTATATAGTTGTACTTAAGTAGTGCTACTAAAGAAAAAGCTTTATGTATATACATCTATTAAGGATAA
The DNA here is from genome assembly GCA_001753735.1 of Embelia ribes. Classification (NCBI taxonomy): domain Eukaryota; kingdom Viridiplantae; phylum Streptophyta; class Magnoliopsida; order Ericales; family Primulaceae; genus Embelia; species Embelia ribes. The sequence continues at coordinate 3,307 of MKEJ01026364.1, forward strand.
ATATTTTTATGTATACTAGCACAAGCACACGTGCTCTACAAGTAACATACAAATTTATTATCTAATAAAATATTATATATTAACATAAGAAAAAAAATTTAAAAAATTATTCAAATAATTTGTAATAAAAATATAGAAGTTTTATAGTTATTTTTTATTGGGATTTTAAGCATAAATTTTATAGAAATTTCGAGGTAATTCGGTGAACTTGCGACACTAGTTTGTAGTATTAAGAATTAATGTTATATTTAAATATTTTATTAAGTTTGGTAGATATATGAGCAATTGGAAATTATAATTTCTTAATTTTTTATGTTTTTATTTTAAATTGTTTAAGTTTAATTTTTCTTATAATCATCAATTCAAATCTTTAAATATGCAATTTTTAGGTATGATGACTTTTGTTACAAATAAATAAGATGAATAGCAAATTTAGAAGAAAAGTATATGAAACACTTTGTAAAGTTGGTACATTTTATATATTAGTTAGATTAAGGGTTGGTTTGGTTGCAACTTTTTAGCAAATAAATCAACTTGTTTTTCATTTTTTTAAAATTGAATGCATTCAGTTTAAAATTTGTAATTTATTTAGACAAAAATAATAAATAAGCTAAGCTTGTAGACAAAAAAACTGAAAAACTAAAACTTATAAACTGAACAAAACAATTGTTCTAAGGGAGTAAATAAATAGAGCCGTTCGAAAGAGGCTCAAGAGTAGCTCGTTAAGTGGCTCAACTCGTTTAATAAAAAAGTCGAGTAAGAGCCGAATTTTAGAACTCGTTTAGTAAATGAGCTGAGATAGAATTTGGTAAAGCTCGGCTTGTTAATCCGAGAGTTTGACCTATTTATATATATATATATATATATATATATATATTTATATATACATTGTAGATATAATATGTTAGGAAAGAGAAAAAAATGATTTAGTCTGATATGGATATCTACACAAATACACAACAATATTTTGATAATTTTATTTCTCCTCAATTGAAGGGATATTAGCCTTTGAATATTACAAAGGATAAGTGTTAATTATTGATAAAAGAGTTGGGTTGTGAGCCAGTTCGCACTCTAAATACTAAGAGAAAGTTAAAACTAGAGTTGAATGGTTTAAATTCGCGAAAAACTAAACTCAAACTTGATAATAAATCTTATGTGAACAATACTAAGTTCGGCACAACACGGCACGGCACGGCTCGGCTCATCTAGTGTGACAGGAGACTGTAGAAGGTATAACAATGGAATGACATAAAAGGAAAATTAATGACAAGTCATCATTGGCCTTCTACTCAAATTTTATTTTTTTTAAATCAGAAAAATTATTAAACGCCATAAAGGAAAAGGGATTTGCTAGAATGATTTCTCTGCAACAGTTTACTTTTTTTCTCTATTTTAATCGCATTTCTAGGTATCCTCACAAAAAATAAAAATTTATAAGAACGTTCCAATTACATATATCTCCACCGTAATTAGATCCAACAAGTTGAGACTTAAAAGTTTTTTATATTTCAACCATTGAATCTAATTTATAAGTGATATGGCAATGCAGAAATGTATTACTGCGAACTCCAATTTAAATTTATTGGAGAGCCTTTTTCCAAAAGAACAAGTTACTCAAGCTAAATTTAAGCGTGAATACAAGAAATTTTAGTATTATGAATATCACTGAAATTACATAGTTCTCAGTTCCCATTTTTTATAATTAATAATAATAATAATAATCTAAATCAAGCAGCATTTGATGATTTAGTTATTTGTTAGAGTGGGCTGAAAAATGATTTTGAGACGTTATTCAGGAGGTTTTAAGTATATTTTAGCCCACGTATCAACTTTCTAAAGCCCATACGGGAAAACAGTTTTGAGCCTATGATGACGTGTCAAAGGGTTGTACTTTAAAATAAACAACTTCATAGCTGTTATAAATCATACTAGAAAATAAATATAATAATCTATAGGAAATTAAAATACGAGGCAAATATTTACGTGGTTCAGCTTCAAGTTAAAAAAGTTTAACTTGGGCCTAATTCACGGGACTAATACTGACGTATATTTTTATTTCTATAAAGAAAGATATTACAACATGATATAATATATAAAATAAAGCTAAAAATCTTGAACAAACTGGATCCATTCTCACTCTTATTTTCTCTATTTTTTCTCTCTTTCCTGATCTCTCTATACGATTTATTTATGCGCTTAAGCGCTTTCTTTATGATGTTTTTATCTATGTTTTTTTTTTCATCCCCATGTCCATTTTATATTCAAACAGAAGAATTAAAAGTTAATAGTGGTGGACTATACTTGCATAAAATATAGTATTTATATTTAATGATTGGGCTCCATACTTATATTAATTATAATAAAATATCACATTAGTTAATATTTTATACCAAAGAATAAATTGTGAGAAAAAAAACTTAAGATAAATGTACATAGTCTTCGTGAAGGTAGATTTGACTTTGACTAGTAATTCAAATGCTATACATCTAATCTAACAAGTTAAAAGTCGACCCACACGGACAAACCGCAGCCCACAGCACCATTCATAACCTCTCATTTTCAGTCAGCACATTACACACACATACATACATACAAACCTAAAAAAGTCCACAGCAACCTTCTTTTCAAATGCACCTTCTTCCATGCCGTGTCACATTATTTTATTATTATTATTATTATCATCATTATCATTATTATAACTATTAATATTATTTAGTCCTCTATATATATGCCCCCCCGTGAGCAGCCCTCCACCCGAGCCCCTTCTAGCTCCAACCCGAAGCAATATCAACAACAACAACTCGCAACTCTCGATTATACATATATATATATATATATTGAGTTATAATTAAGTGTTAGTGCTATGGAGAAGGATTATTTGAGCTTGGTTAGTACTTCATTGAATCTCAATACCAATTCCTTGGCTCTTGTTGAGGATGTTCAGGTACATGATAATATGTAAATTAGGTTTATTAATTAATTTCTTGGATATTCCCATTATATAATTATCTCTATGTATAGCTATTGCTTATGTTTTCTTTTTCTTTTTTTATTAATTCAGAATAAAGAGGTTCAAACCAACTTCGATGGGTTGGGAAGAAATGTTTCAGTGAAAGACGAGGTCAGTCCCCATTATATGTATGTACATGTATTAAAATATCGAAATATTCTTTTTTTATGTAATAATAATAATTACAGGGGAAAAAAAAAACAATTTGAGGTCACAATTCACAAGGCCAGAAAGAAAGATGTGAAATACTTCAACATAATTAATGAAATTTAGCCGCAGTTTTATTTCAGTCCCTCTAGTTCTAATTGTTTCACTTTAGGCAAGATTTCGGACAAATTCAGTTTCTTAATTTATATTTCTGTACATGGATAATATATACCTCTTCTTGTAATATATATATATTTTCTAATTTTCAGTTTTTTTAACTGATATATAAGTGGATTGATTATGTTGGATTAAAAAAATTGGGAAGTGATCGAAGTTGAATCACCCTGAACCTTGTTGTTTAGCGTTACAAGTTTAACACAGAAAAACTAAATTTCTCTAACGATAATCTTTAGTCTTAATTAGTCAAAAAAAAAAAAAAATAATAATTGTCGTAAACATAAAATGTGTTCAACAAATTTCCCCTCCAGTGAATAAATTCATATATTTAAGATGTGTTGCTAATTTCTTTCAAAAAAATTATTTTAATTTCCAGAGGAGTGCTCTTGTAGAAGAACTAAACCGAGTGAATGGCGAAAACAAGAGGCTGACTGAAATGTTGAAGGTGTTGTGCGAGAATTACAATTCACTGAGAAACCAGTTGAAGGATTATACGAGCAAGAGTAAAGTGATTTCCAAGAAAAGAAAAGCAGAAAACAGCAACAATATTGGAAATGATAATAATAGTAACGGACCTAATTCGGATCGGATTAGCAGCTCAAGTGATGAAGATCATTGCAATACCAAAAAAGAAGAGTTGGGATTAGAACATATTAAGGCAAAAATCTCAAAGTTTTGTGTGAGGACTGAGATATCTGATTCAAGCCTGGTAAGTCTTTATTTCCCTAGTACAATAATTGTTTTCATATTGTTCATACATGGGTCATCTAATTTTGAGCTTGTTTGGTTAGAGCTTATTAGCTCCAATTTGTCAATTTTTTTACTTAAAAGCTGGATAACGTTTGGCTGACAAGCTTTTAAGTTGAGTTTATTTGCTGTTTTGGCCTAAATAAGCTGGAAGTTTTAAACTGAATACACTCAATTTTTTTCTTAATTAGACATAAATTAATTTTTTGCTTAAAAATTGCATCCAAACAAACACCTTTTGTTACACAATAATACTGCTTATAGATCTATACAACAATACAAGTATATCATCACATTGGTTTTAGCATGTGCAAACCATGACATAGTCGAAGTGTGTTTTGCTTTTAGGATCGACTAATATAAAAATAATTTACACTTTTGCATTTATCACTTTTATATTGCCATAAAAGATTATTCAACATTTCTCAGTTTAGTAAACGTATGCATAAATCTATTTTCATGAAAATGTATAAATTTGTAAAAGTAAGCAAGGTCATGTTATGTTGTAACATATATATATATATATATATATGCAGATAGTGAAAGATGGATATCAATGGAGGAAGTATGGACAAAAGGTGACGAGGGATAACCCTTGCCCTAGAGCCTATTTCAGGTGCTCTTTTGCACCAAGTTGCCCTGTCAAGAAGAAGGTAATTAATCACACTTGCAACCAATTTGTTAAATTATATTTGACCCAATCTTTTAATTAAAGTGGCATTTATCATCCATAAACTACGATCCGACTATTGTTTTTGATACCCATACTTGCATGTAATTCAGTAAATATTCGTTTTTCAAATTGATATGGGAATTATTGAAAATTTGTAATTTTGAAACATCCTATACAGTGCACATTCCTTGTACATTTTTAGCCCTGTTGTAAACTTCCGAAAAATAATTAATAAGCAAATAATATATTTTAAGAATTTATAACATAGACTATATATTAGTTCAAAATTTTTGTAACGCAAATGAACCGTTCGTGTAACACAATATATTTCTTTTTTTTTTTTGCCGTGCCATACTTGACCAACTTCACAAAATACTTTTAAATAAAAATAAATTAACCAGTTGGGGATTCTAAACTAAATTGAGTTTCGGCTGAAATCCTTAATTCTTTTTAGGTAATGGATTAATTATCACATTTAATAATTTCCTTATTACTTTTTAATCCTCAGGTGCAAAGAAGCAGTGAAGATCAATCAATTGTGGTTGCAACATATGAGGGTGAACACAACCATTCAAAACCTTCAATGGCAGCCGAACCAACCCCAAGCCCGGCCCGCTCTGTTAGCTTCGGTTCGGCTCATAAACCAATCTCTCCGGGCTCATCCGGCCCAACAGCAAATAGCAACGTAACGAAGGCTACTAAGTCCAACAAAACCACCGATATCAAATCTTCAAACCAGGTAGCTACAAATTCACCCGAATTCCAACGGTTTTTGGTTGAGCAAATGGCTTCGACTTTGACACAAGATCCCAGCTTTAAAGCCGCATTGGCAGCCGCAGTCACTGGGAGATTTCTTCAGCAGTGAGAGGGTGAGAGAGAGACCAGTAATGAAGAGAACTATATGGACTGAGGGGACCTTGCCAGGGCAACAGGCTGCACTAAGATCCAACAAACAGTGTCACCCGCTGCTATCGCATTTCTTTGACCTTCTAACTTATTGGCAGCAGCGAGCTACATAGTTGAATCTTATAGCAGCTCTCTGTCTCCGGCAGGCCCTGCTTTTGAATCACGCAGCGTAGTTTAAATTTTCAGTTCTGTGGTGTTTTTGTCCTTCTGAGTAGTTTGAAAAAATACGTAAATACCACATCATATTATCTTCATTAGAAATCACAACTTAATCGCATCAAGCATCTAGTTAATTCCACTTTGTATTAACGCTGGGAGGTGGATTAACACATGTATATTGCTTTTTCGTTTCAATGATTGAGATAGATGTTTGAATAATATAGCACAGGTGCAACGAAATTCCGTGATTGAGATAGATGTTTGAATAATATAGCACAGGTGCAACGAAATTCCGTGTTTAAACTGTTTTATGTTGCGCTTTACCCAATTTCACCAATGGTATTAACTCCCAGAGGAACACATGTTCAATAGTCGTACGAGTAAAGCATACATTTTTCGGCCAAAAGGGAAAATAATAATAATAATAATAATAATAATAATAATGAGGTTCTACCTCTTATGCTCAACCCGTTTAGATTGATTCGTGGAATCATACAAGATAGTCGGAAAACTATGGGCAATCCCAAAAGCCTAGACAAATTCCCGATTGCTTCAGCTCAAGGTAATTTTTTATTTTTTTGAAGCTGTTACTGGCCCCGACCCTCACCACGCATACTCGCTAAGGGAGGAAAATGGAACAAAAAGCCAAGGGAGAGACAATGCTATTCTACAACATTGTTAATGTTCAATGCCTACGCAACTCCACCCTGGATATGGTCATAAATGGCCACTGTACAATGATCTTGCCCCGTACCATCATAAACATACGAATCATGGTCTATGATCTACATAGCAAGTTACATAACAAAACATAAATCATTTGTACACAAATACACATTAGTCACCACTCACATGTCACACGAGAGACGACATCTTGTTTTACGAAGCAAGTTATAACCCAGAACTAATTAATCTTTGGATAAATTGAACTCACCAATAGCTCTAACTAGTCCCAGTTCAGCTGCATCGTCACGTTGTTGTTTATCTTCGGCCTTAGTTTTAAGGCTGATACTTTTGTCACCCGCATCAATTGAAGCTGCACAGTCTTGGAATCTGAAGCAAGAGATGAGGTGGTCGTTTGAAATTCCAGCAACTTGCATGAAGGAGTAGACGACTGTGGGGCCAACTCCTCGAAACCCTCTTCTGACAAGGTCTTTGCTTATCGCGTCTGCTTTTGAGGTCTTTATGGGGACCTGACGGGGGTATCGGAAGTTGTTCACTGTGGGTTTGTGGTTTACAAAGCCCCATATGTACTTGTCAAAAGATCCAAACTCGTCGATTATCTGCAGTGAAAGCAAGGAAACAGGGATCATTGATTAGTTTACTAGCTAAATGGGAAGAGAGACAATTAATATTCCTGCAAATAAGCAGTTCAGAAGTTTCCCTTTCCAGTAAATTGGATCCTCACTCTCCATAAACTATATTTATGTCACCAACCAAATGCTAGAACAGGGAGTTACTTTGGACACTTTAATAGAAAAGTTCAGAATAATATGATCCTGAAGCGAAAAAGGAAACTTTTATTTAATTTATCTTCCCATAAAAGATGAATTTTAATGGGACATCACCCGTAAGGAAAATTTAACTTCATATTCAGAAAAGTATGTTCGATCAAGGATCACTGTACGAACAAAAGAGGAAACCGCTAGATATGTTTCATGAAGTCTTAAAACATAGCAAAAGCGACAAAATATAAGTGGAAGCTTGTTCCCAACCACAATGATAAGTTAATCAAATCAAACACTTTACCTTACAAATTTGGCGTGCATTTTCAATGACAGCTCGTAGCTTCACCTCAGAAAGAAGAGAGCTTGCAGCACTTCCTGGTGTCAATACTTTCTTCTCATTTACTTTTGACAGAGCAATTGGGTCGAAATCCAGAAACACTTCCCTACAAACAAAATGATGTAATTGTAACTTTTTATGTGTTCCATTATTTGAGTTGCGCCTTATCAACTCTTTTGACGGTCAAAGTGTCATAAACACTAGGAGATTCTCATACCTAAACAAGTGTCTTTTAGTGAGAATGGCAGGCCAAGTAAGTTCTGCCAGAGCAGTGGAGAAACTCAGCAACTCAAACAATTTCCTGCAAATCGGTAATTAGAGTTAAAACGTAAACTTTGGGAAATTCAGTTTGTTCATATGAATGACTAAAAAAGTTCACGTACTTGTCATCGTGAATTGGAACTCCCCATTCTTCATCATGAAAAGCGACATAACATGGATCTGTTTCGACATATGATCGACAGTTAGCAAATTGAACGGGGTATAACTCATAGAGAGCATTCCTCACTATGTGCAGATAAACAGAATCCAAAGTTATACAGGAAAGAGGTTTTAGGGTCAAGACCAGTTAATAGATTAATAGGATACACCCTGAGAACAGCAGGCGAGATAATTGGCGAGGTATGCAAGAAACAATATTTCAATACGATCTTAGAATGAAAGTTTGAGATTATTAAACTGTCCCACGCCTAACATAATGAGTTGTTACCACACAATAATTCTGACTTGGAACGACTAAAACAACTACAAGCCACAAAATGACAACGGTAATTTTGTCAAAGTGTCAACAAAATCTAATATTTGTCCACCTGAATTTTTTGAAAGATTCCATGGTTCTCATCCATAATGAGAACCATCTTCATGGAAGGTGTAAATAACACCTTCCCAAGAACATTAACATACTTCGAGATCAAGATCAAGCAAAGTTGTAGATACTATCTTGCTCCAGCTACAATTTGTTCTCATTAGCCAGCTGTTCAGCAGTTGCATATAGGTTATTCAGCAAGAGTGTAGATTTATCACTAGAAAGTCGTTGCACTAGAAAGTCATTGATCTAATGCTTTGTACATTATATTTATTATAAATGTATCCTTTCGGCATTAGCTTACGATGTCTAGTGCACATTCAGAATAAGTTGTACATCCATATTTCATAACATCAAAAAAATATATCTACATGTTCCTAAATATATCATCTAAACACTGCACAACAATGTTATTGGACAGTAAATCATGTAGCTTTTCCAGCATGGTATAAAACCTCATAGAGACCATTTTCTCCAAAAAAGAAAAAGCAATAAAATTATTGTTAAAGCCCATACACTTTCGAAGGACCTCCCCTCATTTGTGGGCAGGAATGGGCTTATCAAGTGAATATGGTAAATAGGTACTAATTGTAGTAAACACGTGGGAAATAGCCCATCAAGTAGATATAGTAAACAGGAGGAGGCGGAGTCCAACATCGATAGCCCGCTCCAATACCATGTTAAATCCATACGCTTCAATACCATTTAATTGTAGCAAAACGCGTGGTATTGAAACTGTACTTGGACCTAGATCATTATTTAATCTATGACACCTACGATTTCAATGACTCCAATTACAGTAATTTTAGAAGATGTAAACATTGACTATTGCTAGGGCAAACGCCATAGGCTACATGAGTATGAAATAACTCAGCGATCTAGGTCCAAGTACAGTTTCAATACCATTAAAAGCCACTAAAGAATCTTGCTTACCAAAATCAAATACAGTAATAGGTTTAATGCTTTCCCAATGAGCCATGTCCATGGGTTCAACTCCTATTAGTTATGCTATCCATTTAACTACGGGAGGTTTTCGCATTGGTTTAGGAAAGAAAATTCCACGTCACATAGGGTAAACTGATCATCCAAAAAACATTTGAAGAAATCAAGAGCTTAGATAAGAGACGAGGACCAACTTTAGAAGCTACACCCAATATAAATGCAGAGAAAGCCTACAAACACCTTAGCTTTTACTTTCTTTTTTTCAACAAATAGTCATACCATAAAAGAAGAAATGCCTGAAGGGGGCAAAACCATGTATAAACACCCTAACAATGGGCCAGCCAAAGAAAATCTAAAAAGTCCATTAAAGGAAAAATGCACAAAAAGCATAAAGCCCATGGTGCACCTTAAATCCAACTTCTTGTTTTCCCCAGGCAGAGATAGTCCAGGGTGGGTGTAAGCTCATTTCAGATAGTGGAACCAAATCGAAAGGAAGATTCCAATGAATATCACATTCTGACATATGGAAGAAAAAGTAGAGAAGCAAAAAAGTATTGCATACAAATTTTGCTCTCACAGACAACAATATAATATGAGTCTACGCAAAAGCACTTGTGAGATCGGTAGAACTCCTTTACAAGAATTGCCGAGGTAGCTGAAATCCCTCAATTTTTTAGGCTTTACAGAAATTAACAAGTCATCACATTGTGGCACATAGTGGTCAAATTTCCTACCATTAATATGAACCAGTAAGATTTACTCTTACTGCATGTGAAAAAGTGTGAGACATCTTAAAATGACTCAATGAGTATTCTAAATGGTGATGTCTGTCTAATTCTTGCTACCGACAACCAGCAAATTCAACTAAAGATGTCATTTTCTCTCACAAATACAGATGAGAGAAGTGCAAGTGCAACAAAGGATATGATCGTTCGAGACAGTTACTGTCCAATTAATGTGAAAGACACTCAGCATACAAAATAATAATGATCCTACCGTTCACTACAGCTATCTAGGTCATCAATGAACAAAGACAATTTTAAACGTAAAACAAGAAACTCATATGTAAATATCATTAGCATAAATTGCATGCAAATGATCGGAACGCATCATGACAATCTTTTAAATTAAATAGAACTCCCCATCTGCTTCGCTAGATGGCAATCTTGACCCTTCAAAGAAACAGAAAACTTAGCTTTTGATGCCAAAAAAAAGAGAGCCAAAATCGTAAGCTGAAGAGGAAATTCTCCATTAAACTAAATTGGTCATTATCAATATACTGCAGCAAAAGGTTTCTCCATTTTTTGATGCTTTCTTCCTCATAATTCAGGAGATAAACAAAAACTAAAATCCAATAAGATAATCCAAAGTTTCGCTGACACCATGGGAGCTCTGCCAGGTAACTAAGGAACCAATTTAGTCATCTATTTTGTCACATAGTAGAAAATCTCCCTAATTTCTAAATACTTGCATCATAAAATATAACAAACCTTCCCAAAATAAGCAAAAAAAAAAAGCAAGAATAATTCACAGTTCCCTAAATCACTTTTGCCAAGATGATAATCGAAAGTTTCAAACTCATCAAGGGTGCTTTGATTGATGCCTCCATTTTGGCTTAACTTACTTGTCATTTTCAAATTTTCCAATGTAGAAACGTGTCAAAGTGCGAATACATTAGACTGTGGCCGCACACAAACACATGTGTATATATCAACAATAATAAACATACCAGTGTTTGGTGTAACCCAAGCACACCTTTTCTTGGCAGGGAATCCATCAGCCGATGCCACCGAACCAGTATCTGATTCAGTATCACCCAAAACCTTATCAGTTTTCTCTGACTTGGGGCTTGACTGTGTCCTCCTAATCCGAGTCGTAGCAGCCACGCTTCTCCTGCGAATCCTACCTGTAGACGCCCGGCTCTGGGATGAATCTGTTGATGCATCAGACGAACACGACGCATTGAGAGAGAAATTCGACTTCAGAATTGACGGCACAGACAGCTTCTGTGGCGGTGACAACTCAACAGGGGCCGATGGGGCTTTTTTCCCCTTCACCTGATCAAGTTCAACCTTCTCAGCCTTCCTCTGCGGCTTTAAACCCTGCTTTGTCAGCATCCTAGTCTTGTTACCAGCCGGTCCAAGAACCGGCCGAGGCTCCGGTCCAGACATAAGAAATTTCAAAATTTCAAAATTTCAAAATTTGGACCAAATTAGGACTAATTGAAATGCACCCAAGTTGAAAAATTGGGAATGTGAATGAGCAGTATCGACCTACAGATGAAGTGGGCACAAACCAAAACCCTAAATTTTTGAATCTTTTGCCCCCAAAGTAGACCAAATCATGGCTAATGAAATGTACCTAGTTTGAGGAATTGGGAATGCTATTGGGAATTGCTGATCTAGAGATGAAATGGGCACAGCCACAAACCCTGAAATTTGAATCTTTTACCCCCAAATTACATCAAATTAGGTCTAATGAATTGTACCCAATTTGAGAAATTGGGACTTATCGATCTAGATATGAAGTGAGCACAATTCAAAACCCTAGAAATTGAAAGTTTGCCCAAAATTGGGACAAAATTAGGGCTAATTAAAACGTAATCCAAGGATTTGAATCCTTTACCCCAAATTAGGGCTAACGAAACGTAGCCACTTTGAGAAATTGAGAATGTGCTTAGGGCTAATCTACCAAGAGAAGAAATGGGCACAAGTCAAAACCCTAGAATTGGGGCTGGGTTGGGGTGGGTCAGGAGCTGGATCAGGGAGAAAGAGCTAGCGAGAGAGATTGGGAGAGAGATCTGAAGGTGCATTGGTGATGATAGAGCTGAGTAGAGTAGAAGGAGTAGAGTTAGGTGGTGGTAGCGATGTGAAGAGTTATATACACTCCATTGACAAATGGAGGATAAAACAAAGGATGAATGTTCCTAGAGAGAAGATGATGAGAGAGCCTTGCGTGAGTGAGGGGTACTAGAGTTTTTTCTTAAGGCATTGTACCACATTTGTCAAAATCAATTCCCAATTTAGCACACAAATCAATCAAATATATTACCAAAGTAGTATATTTTATTTGAAAACTCATGAAATTTTCGTATTTTTTTGTATAATTTAATTAAAACTCGACCGTCTGATGTCACGGTGGGGGGATAAGTTTCCTCGTAACGAAAATGCAATTTGGTAATACGTTTTCAGTGCTAACCAAATTCATGAAATAAAAGGCATATTAGAAATGCGTTTTCTAAGTAAGAAACTTTCAACCGGGGAATAATTACGGAAATGACCCTTCTTGGATTAAATATTTTTAAGACGTTACTAATTTGGTTTCTAAGTTTCAAGAAAAGTGATGTGTGGTTATAATGTAAACCAACTGAGATTGGGTTAATTAAACTTGGCTCACTTGTTCATTTGCTCGACTTAGGCTTTTGACTTTGGGAATTGTTTTAACCTTAGTTCAGACTCGTTCTATTTTTTGCACCCTTCCTAAACTTGAGCCTTTAGAAATGATAATTTGCATCCCTATATGTGGTTCTTTCATAATCTTTTTTAACTTATATTAATACCTTTGTCGTGTTCAAATTTAGAAATGATAATAACTCCAGTAAGTGAAAATGAATGAGTAATTTCATATTTTCTCTTCATTTAGGAAAACTTTACCTCATCTAATAGGTACCAATTATGTTAGAACTTGGAACCTTGTGGACTATTATTGTTTCTATTGTAGCCAAATTTAATTTTATCAAAATTATGGGGACCACTCGTGTAATTCACCATTGCTTTCTTGAGAGAGTGAGTAAAATAGGTTTTGATGAGTTTTTGTTATAAAAATATTCTAACGTCACTAATTATATTTGACAGATGAGTTTACAATTAAATACAAAGAAAAATGTATAACTGTTAAGCATTTTCTAATAGAGTATATTATTTTGGTAGTAACATATTGATTGGGATATTAAATTGAGAATTGATTGCAGCAAGCGAGAATTGATTAGAATGGGAAAAAGAAACCCAGGTACGGTAAGCAGTGGCCAGTGAGGGAGTGCCACCTCAGCAGTGTCTCTGTGGGACCGGGACAGCTACTGACTTTTTCATAAGCCCACGATTGCATAAACTCAGATTATCTCCAACCACACTCAGCAAAA
>MKEJ01026365.1:0-11960 GCA_001753735.1 Embelia ribes
TTCAAATTTAACATCAATAAATACAATTGTTAAAAGCTTAAAAAAATGTTGAGATGTATATACAAAGAAAAATAGATAGAGAGAAGATATATATTTTTTAATTATTCACCATTCTCTCCAATTGATTTGGGTAAAAAGAAAAAAAATTAAGAGATATAGAGAGAGAAGAGAGAGAGCAGACAAATTTGGGAAAGGGAAAAAGAAAAAAAAAACAAATGGTATTTTAAATATTTCACACCCCAAAAGGTCATTTTTGCAAGAAATATTAAAGGAGGATTATTCTTACAAATAAGACTTATATTAGAGTCATTTTATCAAATTTCCCTTTTATTTTGCATTCTTTCATATTTCATTTTACTTTTCGATTATAAAAGCATCTTTATTTTCTGCGTTTTCTTTATTTATTTATCAGTTCATTCAACGTATTATTAGTGCTAATACATATTTTTACAATAATAATAAAAATAATGACAATATAAAATACCCATTTAAGGACTTTGTATCATCGCATGTGACAAAGGGCCCTTGTAGACTGTGTCCCTCCTCTAATCACTAAAGTTGTTCCCCTAATTTTAAAGGGTTTGTTTTAATTGACCACCTTCTAAATTGAAATTATTTGCTATAAATAAGCTGCAAGTTTTGAGTTAACTAATTTACTTAAAAGCTATAACGAAACGAACCCACAAAAAGAATCCAAGTACCAGGAAAACCACCGATCAAGAAAATTTAACACTGCATCCTGTAAATACAAGCTTCTTGATGATATCAAGTTTCTATAAGAGCTAAATTCCAGAAATAAGTTTCAACAAGAGCTAAACTCACAGCACGCACTCAGAAAGTGGATTCAGTATCCCTCTTCCAGATGCAAAAATCTTCTTGAATGTGACTGAATTTTTCATTCTTAACTGAGAATTCTACAAATCTATACACTCTGAAAGTAAAGCCAAACCATACAATACAATACAAGCTAAACACTGTCTACAACTTTCCTGAAGCGCGAGTGTTTTTAAATATTTAGAAACATAATTAGGGTACAAAATACAATGATATCAAAACACCTAGTAAAACCGATGCAGCACATCAGTTTTTTCTTTTAAACAGAAACTGAACTACTTTACTAGTTAAACTGGGGACTACCAAGCCATATCATATACAAAGAAGCTGGTTCAGCGTCTTCCACCTTCTATCTGTGCTTTCTTTACCGCTCGGAATTAGTCTTTCAGAGTTGAGGAGAATGGCTTTAACCATCTCAAAATTACAAAGTAGGAGCCTTTTGACTCCCTTTTTTTTTTTTTTAAATGTAGGGCGGGGCCACAGTCTTAATGTTACAAGTTTCCACCATCGGAGCTGCTGCCAGCTTGATTTGGAAGCACATTGTTGCCTAAATTTCCATCCAAGCTCAGGGCTTGGACTTCTTGAGGAGATAAAATTTTGATACATCGTACGCAATTTACAAACTCCCTGCAAATAAAATTATAAAAAAAAAAAATCCACGCCAAATGTTTACATGGATTAGGTTTTTTATAGACCATAGCATAAGAATTGAGTAAAAACTCAACTGACTAACACACAACTCAAGAATAGTGAAGCAATACATGGACAAATACTAGGGAAGTCTTGAAAGAACAATTCGTTTTCTTTCTATATATATGCAAGATGTTGCCATTATTTAGCGAAAATGCAAAAAAGAACACAAACCATTTGAAAAAAATTAAGTTCTTTACGACCTCAAAAAATGCAAGCTTAAGATAAACAAATATCAACCAAGCCCACCCACGGTATGAAATGCAACCACCAGGTGTTTGAACAAGATTGCAGTTATGAAGTTTCACTCTTTCAGAACCAAATGTTGAAAAAATTGACATGAAAGAAGATAAAAAGCCAATCTACCAGATATAGAAACAAGTTTATAGACTTACTCCCAAGGGTCATCCCCGACAAGCAAGACATCACTCTCGTGATCCACGTAAACTAGTTTCCAGCCGACCCTGTGTCTGTCCTCCAGCTGTCCCTCTATACCAAACATGCGTGCCAGATCTTGTTTCAGCTCCTCATACCCTACATAACGCGACATATCTATAGATCTCCCCACTGCTCCCCACTTGTAAACCTTCATCACAAGCACATTTTGTCCAAAGTTAGATGCGAAAAACAGAACAATAACTAATATGAATTCTTTTTCTTAGTGTGCATTTTATAGACCATGAAATCAAACCTTTGTATATGTACGCATCCGCTGAAACTGAGGTGCTGGGGCCCAGCCACCTCTATTTATGAAGCTGCCATCATTTATGGGCGAATCAATCGCCCCAAAAGCCATATCCGGAACTCCGAAGGACTGTGAAACCATTGACGACGACAATTGAGGCTGAGTATCATTCAGCCCGTCGTAGTTTGAGAGCATTCCATCTCCCGTAGACAAATTATTCGAGAAATCCTTCTCCGTTCTCACCATGTCCTTCGCAAGCAAAGGGTCATGGTTCATAGGCATCCCTAGTTGACCACCACCACTCGTGTTTGCCCCGAACTGAACACTATTGTTCCTAGAATCACCATGAAGTTCTATATCGTGATGATGATTTGTGTCTCTGAATATAACTGATTGCTGGTTGAAAGTCACAGGGTGGTTGATTTGATGCAAATGGACATCGTTTTGGGACGGGCAAACCGAAGTGCCTGAGGTGGAGTCCAAATAGTCCATTTGGGCCCCAACGGTAGTTGGGTGTGAAGGCTGTACCGAAAGCCCTTGGTTTTGACTTTTTGAAACGTAAATTGAGGGCCTGACACCGGATTTAGGCATACCAGACATGGTTTCAAATTGATTGGAACTCTTCATCTCTTCCCCACCTATGCCCATGCTTCGCTGTACTCTAGCGTTCATGTTTGGTTGCACTGAATTTGGGCCATTATTCGTAGAGGGTGAAGTAGAACAAGATGGGACATCATCAGTTATACCAGATGGGCCCCCACCAGCTACTCCGGTCAATAAGCTGCTTCCATTTGTCAAGAGCTGATTCGTCAATGGGTTGAGCCCCGCATACCCACAAAAGTCAGACAGCTCACCAGATTGCTGCTGTTGTTGAGGCTGAGACTGATACTTCATTTGCTGAGATGGATGTGAAAATTGACTCTCCAGTTGGATACTAGTCTTGGACATCTGTTGTGGCATCAGGTGCGACTGAGGGAGCAAGGTGGCAGCTGCTTGGGGCATGTCCACGAGTTGGGTGGGCGTTGTGGCTCTAGAAAAGCTCTGAGATGCATCTAGGATCTGCCTATGTTGGTCTTGCACTTGAGGAAGTTGGTTAGAAGACTGATGGGCTAAAAATGCCTGCTGCTGCTGTTGTAGCTTGCGTAGAAGTTGAAGCTGGATTTGATTTTCAGACATATTTTGCTGCTGGTTTACCTGATCAGGCTGCATCTGAGCTGGTGTTATATTCTGAGAGAAATTCTGAGACAGGCTTTTATGAAGCTGTTGGTTCTGAATCGAAGGTTGCTGTTGAATGATATTCTGAGTCTGGATGAGACCTTGGGACTGCATAATTTGGGCCTGAATTTGGGAAGAGGGTGGTAGATTTTGATTGATCAAATTTTGTTTTGTTTGCTGAGCAATATCAGCAATTTGTGCCAATGGGTTCAAATTTGAAGGAGGTAGCTTTTGGAGCTGATCGAGCTGTGGTTGCTGCTGGCTCGGCTTCTGGGAATTGAACTGGATGTTGTTTGGCATTTGGATTTGGGGAGCTGGCAAGCCTGGTTGGCGGGAGGGATCTGCCCCCACAAGATTTTGTAGAACAGAACCTGACAAGGAATTCATATAGTTTGGCTGGGCCATTGGAGGAGTTTGCTGCATGTTCATCCACGGAACCAAGCTAAGACCAGGGAGTGCTTGGGAGTCCTTCATGTACATGTCATCACCAAGCCAAGGCATTGTCCTCTTGAATAAGGTATCCAGATCAGAGGTATCATCATCTGTAAATTAGTAATATATTTGAAATCAGAGATAGAATAATTAGACTGAGACTTTATGCAAATTAAAAAAAAAAAAAAAAAGGTCACGTGTTTTCAAAGTTGTAATCATTCTCAAACTATGCACCATTGAAGGATCACAAATAAAGGTCCTTTCCAAGTTCGGAGATTGACCCAGACAAGGATAACACCTTGAAGGGCTACCTCAGCACAAGGCCCTCTAACTGATACTATTCCTAGGTGCCAATGGTAGCAGGTTCACAAAAATAATTATCCCAGCAATTTCTCATATAAAATGAGGGAAAAATTAACAGCCACCTGGCATTCCTGGTATCCTAGGACGCTTTGACCGGAAGAATGGTGGAGTTGGACAGATGAAGAAGGGTGCTGTCACAGGTTCAATCTCCCAAACCGAGACACGATTACGCCTTTCACCAACAGTCGATTCATCCCAACCAACCTGGTTAAGAAAAAACTCGTAATTTAGACATAGGTTCCCTAAGAAATATAGAGTATTAGTGAAAGGAATAAACTACATAGGAAATAATTCACAATCTTGTACCTGCAAATTTCGCCACTGCGAGTTCTTCCATCTTGCAGGATCTAGATCACTGATCCCTGTGATTGTGCCCATATACCTGCAAAAGAACTACTTCATTTCTCTAATCCTTTAAAAGGAATTTCAAGTTGAAAATGAAATTCTCAAAGTTGCAAGATGTGTTCTTTTAGAGCAAAAACATATACATTTACAACTACCTCCTTGTTCCCGACTCTTCAGTTTCAAACATCATTCTGAATCGCATGCCAAGGGATATTTGATTGCTACACACGGCTTTATAGTACTTTGCTAAAGGTATAACAAATTCTGAGGGACTAGCCCTGCAATGATAAAAGCTACCTCCGATGAATGCCCAAAGCGAAAGTGAATAAAATGGATATCATCCAAAAAATAAAACCCGAACCTTGGGTTATAGAAGACAGTGAAGGGGCTATTGTTTGCAGCCGCATGGGCTGCTGCAGCTAAAATTCCAATATGCATACTATCGCTTGATAACACCGAGGAAGACAAATTTGTAGGTTGTCTATTAGCCCGTCTAATGCCCAAAAGAAGTGGTTGTTTCTCATCCCTAAAAAGAAAACCCACAATAAAATTTTTAATAAACAGAAAAGAAATTATTTTTTCTCCATAGGGCATCTCAGATTATCAAGGAAAGCTTGTAATCGGACTGTATTGTGTATGTAAATTACCTTATAAATAAGACCGAGTCACCAGAAAAAAGCCTCTTGCCACTAACAAATAGACTCCAACCCGTAGTGAGTAAATGGCGTTTTGGTTGTCCTGCATCACAGTATCCCATATCAATCACTCACATTCAAGTGTAAAGGTTAAAGCCATCTACTAAAATCAATAAATAGACTAGTCACCCAACAAACCTACCTCGATAAATATGGCGAAAAGTCCACACGTTATCATGGAGATCCCTAGCCACAAGCTCTTGAGCAGGTGGTTGCATAGTAAAATCCTATGGAAAAAAAATTTGGTCGCATGTCATACGATTTCAAATCAAATACATCACTCATTTTGAATATAAAATCCTGCTTACAAGGGTCGGGAAAATCTTTTCAGCAGCACGCCGCGGCACGGAAAATCCACCATGAGTACTTGTGTCACTTGCCGTCAATGTTTTGCAAAAGAACTCAGTTTGGGGCTTATTTACTTTCATAGATAAATCTGATCTCAGCAGTGCTTCCTTGTCAAACTGCATCAACAATGTAATGGCTTAAGTTCGAGTACTCTCCACATCTTTACTAAATTATTATGATTGATTATTGTTTTTGCTTCAAAAGCTTCTTATTTATTTATCTTTTTCTTACTGTTTTGATCTTGTTTACTAATTGAAAAATGGCTTATTACAACAAAATGAAATACTCCCAATGGGGTAGACTCTTACTGAGGGAACCGGTTGAAGCGTCATCTGGGCATATACTTCATCTGTTTCTGGATCCGCCTGTGGAAAATAGTGTAGGTCAGCATTTTCCAAAAATTTTTATGACAAATCATTGCACAACATTTTAGCCATAGGAAAATGAAAGCTTATGAATGAGGGCGTACCTGTAAAGTGACATTTTGAAGCATGCATAGTAGCTTCGAGGGAAGATTCGAGTAATTTGGGATTTGAGCATCCACATCTTTTTTCATGGATGCTGCAACCTGAATTGAATTTGACACAATCAATGAGGACAAAAAAGTAATTGCAAGTAGTAACGTTATTATTACCTTAGTAATACTTATTTTACAATTGGTGTATACAAAGGAAAATTGACACCCAAAAAGGAATAATAGCAAACAAGCTCTAGCTTCACCAAAAAGAGACAACTTGCAAGCATGATGACATCTCATACTTCGTATCCTAGGATAGTAGCCATACAAAGGAACTTGACCACTGTACTTTCTTAGCAGTAATCATCAGTTTTCTACTAATTCCCATACTCCAAACAATTACAAAACATGTGTACATGACTCCACGGCCATTTCATAAACATGACTCGATGACCAGTTGATGAATAATACCCATTACACATCCAAGATGAATCCTTTCACCTGTACCCGCTTTCGGATATCATCAAATCTTTACGAAGTCATTTTCACCCATTGGGCTTTAATGACCTATGATCATATTCATTATGTTCAATATCCAATGTAAAATGAGATGAAATTGTATCCCAGGATAATATAAAGAACTAGTAAAAAAAAACTATGTCCCTGACTACTTAGCAGGCCAAATACATTACCAAAGTGTCCACTTTAATAATCAAGCATGATTCCACATGCAAAAAGGGTGATAACACATATCAAAGAATTTGAAATTGGGAATTTCTCTCAAGTTCGTTGTGATTACAGAAAGTAAGAAACAAAAGTTTGAGCAAACTTCAACTGTACTTGGCAAAACAAGAATCCCTTCACCCCGTTTTGTAATACCCAAAAACTTCTCGTGACTCTATTTTAATAAATTAGAGTATATTATTGAGTAACTTTTGAAGTCATAGTTAATCAAAAGGGGATGGTGGTTTATTAATTAAAATTCTTAAAAGATGGGCAGTAAGAGTTTAGTACCACTGGGACTGCCTATAAAATAAGTAAGGCTAGTAATAACTTATTTCTAATTGGTATAGTTTCATGAATTTTTCGAGAATTTTTGGAAATTTCTAGACTTGATTTTGGAAAATATTATAATATACATACATATATATACATATATACATATATATATATATATACCATTGTAGTGATTGCTAACACTTGGGTAAAAGCTAAAAGTACATTTGAACTACACTAAAGGAGCTACCTCCAATGTGGATTATAACACAGAGCCCAAAAACTTACCAATTTTATTCAAAGCCTTAAATGTTGTCTCATGAAAATCAATGTCTCATTGGACAATGTACAATGTAGATGATTCATAGTCTCTTTATCTCAGTGTTGCCTTATGTTGTCATTTTAGTCCTTATTTATTGTATGGTTGACGGAACTAGTTTTACACAGTTTGGTGATGCTGAATTCTGTATGTCTTGTATGGTCTTTAGTATAAGTATAAAATCATTGCATTGTTAAAATCTATGGGTTTTTGTACGAAAGTGGGACTTAAATCACAATTTTCAGAAGTTGCCTACACAGGTTTGGTCATCCTTCACGTTTCTAAGGGGTCATATCTTAGCCCCAAATGGAAGGCACAAAAAGCAGTGGAGACGATTCTAGTGGAACGAACCCATCCCAACCATCTCTTATATGCGGACTACCCGATGACATCGCTATTTCTTGCTTAGCAAGAGTTCCAAGAAAGTATCATGCGATCCTCAACTGCGTCTCGAAGAAATGGAGGGAGTTGGTGTGCAGTGAAGAGTGGCGCTCATATCGTCGAAAGCATAACTTGGATGAGACTTGGATATATGCTTTATGCAGAAACCAAAGTCTGCAGCTGTGCTGTTATGTGCTAGACCCTAACGAATCGAAACCGAAAAGGACGTGGAAGCTCATTCAAAGCCCTCCACATGTTACCTTGAGGAGAAAAGGAATGGGCTTCGAAGTGTTGGGGAAGAAGCTGTATCTATTGGGTGGCTGTGGTTGGGTTGAAGATGCAACTAATGAAGTGTATTGCTATGATACTGCAATGAATAATTGGACCATAGCGGCTCCTTTGTCAACTGCAAGGTACTTCTTTTTAGTAATGATATACGTATATAAATAGTGTACAAAACTGTAGAAATCACTTGTGTTTGATCTGGTATGCTGATCTTTTCCTTAAAAATAGATTAATACACTAGATGTTGCCATATTAGAGTTTGTACACTTTATGTTATGATTGTCAATACATGAATCATTTTCCATATTTTCTCTGTGTGTTTTCAAACTCATAGAAATGGTTTTGTGAACTTATAAAATACCTTCACAAGAGTTGGTAAGTACGCATGCTTATGATCATGACTTTTATAACTAGTGATGTACACAATTATGTGAAACATCAACTTATATGAGACTAGTAACATAGATATTAGAAGGTGAAAATCTAACAAATTGTACAGATATACTTTGTTAATTCTTTTGAGAAAGGATTAAAGTTGATCTATCCGCTAATTCAGGTACAATTGGGCACTAAGTTATATTAAAAGAGTCTTCTCATTGCTAAATTATAGTTTCGGAAATTAGAGTTTTCTCGCTTCTTTAAGGATTTCTTTGGTGGCATCTTTTAACTCGAGCTTTTGTACTTTTTTGCTTAAGAGCTGAACTGCATTTGGTTGCACATCTTTAAAGCCAAACTTATTTTTTGTTTTGGCCTAAATAAGCTGTAAGTATTAAGCTAGATTCATCCAACTTTTTTCTTAAAAGCTGCAACGAAACACATCCTGAGCTGCGTAATTAGAGCTGTCCGGTTAGCAAATGTTTTTTCTTCTGATGTATGTGATATAACTCTTACTGATGATCAACTGAATGACCGAGTTACCAGTCAATATTCTGCTTTTATGTTTTGCATAGTAATCGAGTTATTTCCAATGAGTCATTTTTACACTTTGGAAATTTGTATTAAGATTTTGATGACTAATATGCGTGCAGGTGCTTTTTTGCTTCTGAGGTTCTGAACGGGAAAATATATGCCATTGGCGGATTAGGTTCAAACTCAAGTGAAACACATTCTTGGGACACTTTTGACCCTCAGACAAACACTTGGAAATCTCACTTTGATCCGAATGTTGTCCTCGACATTGAAGACTCCATCATTGGCAACCCGTTCCCTCGAGATTGTTTGCGTCACTTTGTCATGGATGGCAAAATCTACATACGATGTGGCACTTCGGCTGTATCCTCACATGTATATGCAGTTGTATATGAGCCATCTAGCAGCGGGTGGCAACACGCCGATGTGGACATGATGTCCGGCTGGCATGGCCCGGCTGTGGTCATTGATGGGATCCTTTACGTGCTGGATGAGCATCCGGGAACAAAGCTGATGAGGTGGGAAGAGGATGGAAAGAATTGGTTGGCTGTTGGGAGACTTTCGCCTCTTCTTATTTCACCGCCATGTCATCTTGTTGCGATCGGGGAGGGTATTTTCGTCATCGGAAGGGGGCTGAGCACTGTGATGCTTGGTGTGGGCAGTGAGAGGAATGTGGGAAGGGTAATGGTGAGTTCATCGGTGACCAAATCTACTCATGATGTTGATGTGATTAGCTGCAAATGTGTCTCCATTTAAATGCCCATTGGAGGATAAAATCTTTGGAAATTGTGTAATGAGAATTGATATACGTACCCAAAATTATGTATAAAAACTGTACAACCACATGTCGGATTGAAGTAGGATCAACACAGAGTATCAAACTAGACAGATGTTTGTAGTTTCAGTACATGATTTTCGGTACTTGAATTATCTTATTTGTGCGATACTATTCTGTTGCTAGTTTGCTATCTTAACACTGCTGTATTTGTGTTTGTGTAATGTGGGTCACTTGGAGGTGCCCTAAACTTTAAGCTGTGTAATTTTACTTCTTTTCTTTCACTTCGACCGCCTAAAACCGAAAATTATTGAAGTTCATTGGCAAACCCCCAAATTTATTGTGTGAAATATACGTATCGAGAAAGAGCATTGCGTTGAGCCTCAGACTCTCAGCAATTATATTCATGTTTTCATGGCTCGGGACTAACAAGCATGGTTGGGACGAGAAACATCCTTCCCGTTTGAGTTTAGCAAAGCATTAGAGATGCAACCATCGATTCTCCTGAGAGGTCACAATTATTGCGATCAAAACATATAATGACGAGAAAAACATTATTTTTATGCTATGAAGAGGTTCCGAGTTTCAAATTTTAAGATTATGTCATATGGGATTGCTAATAGATATATTTTATGTCCTTAGTACTAGAAGTAAAAAAGAAGTTCCTTGTAAAGACAAAATCAAGTCATTAACTCCCAAAGAAGCAAAAAATAACACTTATTTGTAGACTATATACCTAGATTAGATGAACCAGAATATGGTGTAAGATTGCTCTATAGCTGCTACAGATTATTTCCTGACCGTATGATAAAACACCAACTATCAAGATTAGAACTATGGTCCCGCATAAATGTGTGTGTATGTATATATATATATATATATAAATAAATAAATAAATAAAGCTCTTTGATTTGGGTCCTTGTCCCCGTGATTTTTCATAATAATAATTTTCGACCATCCAATAGGCACACAAGTCTGGGTGGTGTAGTCGGTTATCACGCTAGTCTCACACACTAGAGGTCCCCGGTTCGAACCCGGGCTCAGACATTACATATTATATAATATACATATAAATATATTTTCTATTTTTTTCCATTTTGGGTTAATTTACTGTAAACGTCCTCACAATTTCCTTCAAAATTCAACTAGTACCCGTAGTTAACAGTGACAGTCCCCAATTTGTCTAGAAAGTACATTTCCTTTCCAAATTTTAAATAATTCACAATAAAATTATAATTTATCTCTAGATAAATTGGATATTGAAAATTTGCTGATATTTGCGTTTATAACAAGGGTGTGACCAAGGACGGAGACACATTGAGCAAGGGGGATTAGGCGACCCCTCATAGTGACAACTTGAGCAATTTTTAAGCGTGAAAAAGCTATTGATATTTTGTTTTACACATTTGCAACACGAGTAACAGCTCAGGAAGATGCGGGGCCACATTTTCACATCCCCAATATAACAAGTTCGAGAATCCGAACACGTACCTCTACAGTCGCACATGATATAATAGTGCGTCAAATTGAAGAGTAGCGACAACAAATGGCTGGCTTGAGTAATTGCTTACTAAAACTTTTCACACGAAATGTATATCATGTTGCAATTGGTATTTGCTAGCTATCAATTTTTTTGGGAAAAAAGGGCTACAGAGCAAAATGCTCTGCAACGGTTAAAAAACAGATCCGGCCCGTAGGGCCTACATTAAAGCAAAATGCTTCCTAACGGTTATGAAACCATTGCAAGATTCTGCATTAAATACCAATAACTGAAATTAGATGTACAAACTAACATTTAAATTTCTTAGGCTTTAATCTTGATTGTTGATATTTAATACAACTATCCAACCTGCAGTTATTATCGAGATTGGGGCCCAAAGTAGGCCCAATACTTATTATAGTGATGGAAATAATTTTCCATCGGTTATTGTAAAAAAAATGTGTTGCTTTCAAGAGAATGATCTGAATTTGTTTTGGCAAACCGGTTTACTATTATCCCCTTCTGAGTGCAAATTGGGTTTTGAAACAGAAAGAACTTGCAAAATCACAAGTAATTGCATTCTAAGATGCATGAGGTGAATAGTTGAATGAAAGAATTATAGTGTGCTTTGTGTTTTAAGGAATTTGAAAGGCTGCTTGTTTCCATTTTCATTCAGGAATTACTTTTTTTTTTTTTTTGAAATATGTGGTTTCCGTCGGCTTTGGCCGTTCGACTAGTCCACAGGGTCCAG
>MKEJ01026379.1:0-16426 GCA_001753735.1 Embelia ribes
AAAATATTTTATATATTTCGAAAAATTCTCAAATCTAGAAATTCTACCACGAAGTTTTGATATCGAACTGAAAATTTTTGTGCACCCAAAATTTTAAAAAACAACCCCGAATCGATCCCCCGATTTTTTGCTACTATTTTTGGATTTGGTTTCGAGTCTCCGAATTGTTTGCTTGCCCATACCTCTACACATGTACAAGTATTGGTAAGGCTGGTAATTTTACTCGTTACTCACAATCCGATCCGATTCTACCCAAAAAAAAAATAATCCAAGTTCTACCCGTGCACCTGACTTACTCGAACGCGAGCACTTATATTAAATAATACATACATATATGTAAGATTTATGTAAATATATTCTTTATATATGCATAAATTGTGTACTTTGTTACATAATCACACTTTGTTACAAGTTATAAATATAATTATTTATTAAACCGTAAAATTGTACACTTTTAGTATATTAAGGGGATTTTTTTCTTCGTAAATATTTATCAAAATTTATATTTATCTAATATTATAAAATCTTAAATCATATTAATTCTTAACGAAAAAACTAAGACATACAGTAAGAAGAAAAAAAATTAAACATATTATAACAAATATAAATATATTATTAAAATAATAAGCTAAATTTATTTATATCTGATCCGGTACCTGAAGTTACCTGGGCGAAATTTTTTTTTATCGAAATCTTTCAGAAATCTCACTTACCCAAAATCTGCCGAGTTGGATAGTGTAGAATCAGATCGGAGTAAAATTGCCCCAGTAATTTGGATAAATACTAAAATACAAGATATTACAAACTAGAAGGCTGGAATCAGCTCTACTGTACTATATATTATTATTCACCATAAATGCCACTGGCCAAAGTTTTTATTTTCGTCCCCAATCAAATTTTAGTCGTACCAATCATCTTTTTTTTTTTTATTATTATTATTATTAATTTTTATTTTTGATAGTCAGCCAATTGAAACTTGTACAGTGTCCAGTAACATCCAAAACTACTCCACGTCTGCATCAAGGGTGAACTACATCAGCGGTCCCCACAATTTGACAAAAGTTCTATTTGGTCCCCATTATTTTAGTTGAAGCAATAAGATTCCTCAAACTTCAATACATTCGCAGATCTGGTCCCAAATTTTAAGAGAAGTAAAATATTTGGCCCCTTTTATTATATTTTCCTATTATTAAGAGCCTTAACGAGCCCGATGTAGAGAAGACAGCAACATGGATATACTTAAAAATACTATTTTACCCCTGATGAACTAAAAAACTATACTTTATATGTTTTTTTATTATTTATGATAATTTTTGTCCGTAATCATGCACCAGTTATTTCATATATTTAAAACTTAGGGAATATTAATGTTACAAATTAATCTAGAATTTTAGTTGACAGGGTGGGGATTATTTCAGTTATTATACCTAATATGAATGCATAATAATGGGTTGCGTGCCCTTAGTGAAAAGGAAAAACAACCATCACACAATATCCTAAATTGCCAAAATGTGAAGACTAATTCATTATATATGAATTTTCTTGCTTTTCAGTACGATTTTCTTTTTAGATTGGTCCGCATTGATCGTTTGTCTTTTGTGGGTTTGACTTTCAATTTGCAAATAATCAATATGTGTCTGTGTTATTCAAAATCTCTTATCTTCTTTTAGGTGTGAGGGCCTATTTATAATTGTTTATTTTCACCGAGAAGTTTTTAACTTAAGAGTAATTTCTACTCCTTTCACATTTAAGAATGAAAAGAAAATAATTCTCATTAAGAAGGTTCAATACCGATATTGGGTGATGGCACTAAGGAAGCTATATTATCCCTAACTTGTGTTCTTTTTATGTTAAATTTATAATTATAATAACCGCGTGCACATAACCCATTATTGAAAATCAATTTGTAAAAGGAAGGTGTCTATGTAATCGTATACAATGGTTTAAGCTTATAATTGGTCGATGTTAGATAATTTTTAACACTCATCCTTACTCGTGGGCAGGTCAAATATCTGAGAACTCAATAAGTGCATATAAACCGATGACGTCTTTTTAATTTAATCAAACAAACTAACACTTGGGCTCTGATACCTTATTAAATTTATAATTGTAACAACCACTTTGGTAGAATTTACACTTGAAAATCAGCTTGCAAAAGATAGGCACCTATATAATCATATATAATATTTTAAGCTTATAACTAGTCGATGTGAATAATTTGAACACTTTATACAAGCATTAAATCTAGAAGAAATGAATTTCCTATATATCAGTTACATATGTAGCTAAGAGCTTGTTTTAAAGAGTAATTAAGTGCACTTATGATAGAAAATATACACCTCGTTGCGATTTAACCGCATCTATGGAGAAAAAAAAAAGGCTACAATTAATTCAGGATAAGCCTCAAGTTTTGTTTATAAATTTCTATCACCTCTAAACTTTTAGGTAGATTCTATATAGTTGGCGTTTGAATATTTCCATAATTAGTGACTTGATATTTATTGTTCAAAGGGTAAATTTTGAGTATTGAATTATACAGTAGCAATGTTGATTCTTAATAGTGTTGGAGCTTTTGAATGAGTTGGCATAAATTGATACCAATGGTTCCTATTAGTAAGAAATAATTTCATGAAATTGTGACATTCCTTTTAATTAGGGATGTTCAATCGGTTTAACCGAGCCGATTAGCATTAAATCGAATAAATCGGACTATTTTTTCTTGAAGTGAAACCGAATCGAATACTAGTACAAACCAAACTGACACCGAACCGAAAACCAAACAAACCGAAAATATTTAATTGCAAAAAGCGAACCGAACTGTTTTTAGAATCGAATTGGATTTGGTTCGGTTTGGTTAGTCGGTTCACCGAATCAATGCCTACCCTGGCTGTTCAACTAGTTTAATCGATTCCGAATCAAACCGGTTAGCATTGAACCAAACAAACCGAACTATTTTTTTTTTAACCAAACCCGAACCAAATACAATTTTTTAAAACTTATAAACCGAACCGAACCGAACTGTTACGCGCAAAACCAAAATCAAACGGTTTCAGTTCGGTTTGAAAACCGGTCCAGTTCGATTTTGCCCACCCCTATCTTTTATGCAACCATAAGCTAGCCTTAACTTATCACAATGAATATTATCTAACCTTCATTACACATGATCGTCTTATCTTATAAATCAACTAATTCGATTTTTTTTTTAAAATTATAATAATAAAGGAGAGAAGAGGCGAACCACATATCTACCTCTACAAACTCATAACAGGCCATCAAATTAATATATCGTACCAGAACGTAAAAATTGTAGAAGAATTACCAAATTTCAACTGTCAAGAGGCAATAAATCATTTTGATATTGACTGCACATGATATTGACTGCACATGTTATTCTTTTAATACAGTAATAATATCATTTTGGTTAACTATTAAATATATCAATTACGGTGAGTAAATACTCTGTGCCACAAAACAACTTTGACCGAACCATTTGACTTCTTAACATACGTATCTCATTGATTTTTCGTATATACCCTTTTCAAGTTCACCGTGATAAAAGAAATTAATAGCGAAGTGTATTTTTGGGTAAAAAGACATATATTTAAAACTCATGAATATAAATTAATGCGTGCAAATTATTTTAGAACAACAATATATCAATAGTAAGCTTATATATTTATTTACAAAATTAAATACTTTTTGATAACAAATTTGGTGAGTAAATGCTTCGTGTCACGAACCAACTTTGACCGATGAAATTTGATTTTTAATATCAGTAAGTATCCCATTAATTTGTCGTATCTACCATTTTCTCGTTGACTTTGCTGGAAAATGGTTAACAGATATCAAGAAATTTTACACTCCAAATCTGCGAATTTAATTTAATATCTCAAAATTTCGTTTCTAATTTCACGGATATAAGCCAATGTGTGAAATTATTTTACAACAAGAATATTCAAATACTAATCTTTTATAAGTACATTTACATTTACATTTACAATTAATGAGTGACCTTTCATGGGTTTTTTTGTATTGATGGG
Source organism: Embelia ribes (assembly GCA_001753735.1). NCBI lineage: Eukaryota > Viridiplantae > Streptophyta > Magnoliopsida > Ericales > Primulaceae > Embelia > Embelia ribes. The sequence continues at coordinate 4,041 of MKEJ01026379.1, forward strand.
ACATGTGGGTCCAAATTTACGCAACTAGTCCATCTGTCCCAAAATTACATATATGGTGTACCTCAATATAATTCACTGATAATAATGGCTAATTACTTATTTTTCTCAAGCAATTTGCCACAAACTAAGGCAAATTATAAGTAAATAAAATAAAAATTTTTTAAGGCAATTTGCCGCACACAATGGGAAATTATCAAAATTTTTTATAATTCGCCATTAATAACGGCGAATTATTTAATTTTTAAAAATATTTTATTTTAAAATTTAAAAAGAATTAATTCTTAAATAATTATGGAGAATTATTTAATTTTTATAATTATTTTTAAAAATTAAATAATTCTTTTTAAAAATTAAATAATTATTTACGTTTTAAGAATTAAGAAGAATTAAATAATTCTTAAATAATTATTTAAGAATTAAAAATTATTTTTCATTAAATAAAATAATTCTTAAAAGTAAATAATTAAAATTATTTTTAAATATAAGTATTTAATTATTTTTAAAAATTAAATAATTCGTCATTATTAATGGCAAATTATAAAAAAAATTGACAATTCGTCATTATGTGTGTCTAATTGCCTTAAAAAAATTTAAATTTATTTACTTACAATTCGCTTTTGTTTGTGTCGAATTGCGTGAAAAAAATAATTAATTCACAAATTAACCAATTACATAAATTTGGAATCTACTATCCTATCAATGTAAAATACCCATAAATAAAGTCTCCAATCTTTTCTAGATGCCCAATTCTATGCTTACCCAAACCTAACCAAAACCTTTTTCTTCTCGGTGGACAAATGGACCACGTGTTAAAATATCACCCGTTTAAATTTTACAGACATTACAATAGTACTTGTGCCGTATTAAAATATCTGGATTGCATATTTTTTGGGCAACTCGTTTATGTATGCAGCTCCAAAGATCCTTTCTAAAATATAGTTTTTTTTATATATTTTTTTCTATTTTTTCCCCTTTTTTTATTATCACATGGATTTACTATTGAGCTTTTAAACAAAGTTTTAAACTTAAAAGTTTAAAAGCTTTAGATTTTTTTTTTATCTTTTATTTAGTTTGGGAACAATATATTTTATTATTCAGTTTGTATGTTCTGATTGGCTTTTTCTCCGTCGATTTATTCTGCATTGCGTTGAACTATTATATTGCAAAGTAATTCAATGATTAAAAAATTAAGAAGATCGTATAATTAAAGAACCCCCTTTCATGTGACAAAGGAAAGTTGAACTTTAGGTTTAGGAAAAAAAATGTTTTAAAATTCAGTTTGGACAAGCCAATTCAACAGATTAAATCGAGACCCAGAACCTTTACCCGTGGGTACTAGGGCAATTACATGCAGATGAATAAAAATCGGTCTAAAAATAAAAATTGATACAAACTGCAATTGAATTGCTGGTTTTCAGCAATTCGGTGCTGGGTCTTTGGAAAACTGCTGGTTCAATTAATAAAGCAAAAGCGAAAGTTAACAATGGCAAATGCAAAGTGACGTTTTATGGGTCAATTTCCAAGGACAAACAAAGCAGGACTTTATATTTTTCCAATAAAGTGCAGAATACCCAATTGGCATTTACGACTTGCGATATATATATAAATATGAGATCACTATGTTTTAGTGCATTTATTTTGAGCAATTATCATTATATTTAATAAAACAATTAAATGAACATTTTATTGAGCAACATCATATTCATTTTGAACGGTTCTCGCAATATATTTATTTTGCATAAAGATGGACTATTTAAGTTAAATTCTTAATATATAATTAACGCCCGATGATGGTACGAAAATAGTCCCACCGGATGACTTGATCCCACCACTTTTCTGATTCATTTTACAGTTTCAAGGTACTTTTTCTTTATGAAGAAAATAATCACAACTTTACTTTCAAGTTACTAGCAAACAAGGGAAAATAGCTGCAATTGCTCTTACCCTTGTGAACCCAATTTGGTTTCTACTTTCTACAAAAAAAGCTAGTTCAAGCATGACTTTTCTCCAATACATATACCAAGTTAAAATTCCTCATCTCCTCCCTTATTTATCTCTCTACTCTTTTCTCTTATTTAGAGGACCGAAGTGAGCAACTTTTCCTTGAAAAAGAAATGGGTGGCTCACAAGAACACATAGTGATGCTACCTTTCATGGCCCAGGGCCATCTCATACCTTTCCTAGCACTTGCCAAACAAATCCTTCATGCAACTAACAACCAATTCACCATCACCATAGCCACAACCCCTCTCAACATCGCTTACCTCCACTCACTCTCACCTCCAGATCAAATCCGCCTTGCCTCCCTCCCTTTCAACCCCTCTGAGCACGGCTTGCCTCCCAACTCCGAGAACACGGAGTCTATACCATTAAACAAAGTCATCCACCTCTTTGAGGCTTCCACTACCCTCGAGGGGTCGGTACTAAACCTCGTGTCTGATATAGCAGTAAAAGAGGGCCGCCCGCCTCTTTGTATAATCTCGGACCAGTTCCTGGGCTGGGCGAACAGAGTTGCCACCCAGACCGGGACTGTTAATGTGTCCTTTACCACGTGCGGTGCCTATGGCAGCGCCGCGTATTTATCCATATGGGATAACCTCCCACATAGGAAGACGGAGGCTGACGAATTCCATGTCCCGGGTTTTCCTGAGTCGTGTAAATTCCACATCACCCAACTCCACCAGTACATCCGATCCGCAGATGGAAACGATGAGTGGTCTCGGTTTTTCCAGCTCCAGAACCGGCTATCTTACAGCTCCTTCGGGTGGCTCTGTAACACTGCAGCGGAAATCGAGCCCCTCGGTTTAGAATTATTGAAGAACTATACCAAAAAAACAGTTTGGACAATTGGGCCGCTTGTCCCTCAGGGCATGCTCAACTCGAATGCAAAAACTTCATCCCTAGGCCGACACAGTGGAAGAGAATCGGGCATCTCTCCCGACAAGTGTCTCAAATGGCTAGATTCCCATCCAGAGAGTTCCGTCCTGTTCATATCATTCGGGTCTCAGAACTCGATCACGGCCCCGCAAATGATGGCACTGGCCACTGGATTGGAGGATAGCGGAAAGCCGTTCATTTGGTGCATTAGGCCCCCATTTGGATTTGACCTGAAAGGCGAATTCAAAACCGAGTGGCTTCCGGAAGGCTTCCGACACCGGATAACAGACAAAAACCAAGGGCTGCTAATTCCTCGGTGGGCACCACAACTCGAAATCCTGTGCCACAAGTCGACAGGTGCGTTTCTGAGTCACTGTGGGTGGAACTCGTGTTTAGAAAGTATAACGATGGGGGTGCCCATTTTAGCTTGGCCGATGCATTCGGACCAACCTAGGAATACTATACTTGTAACTAAAGTACTCAAGATTGGGCTAGTTGTAAGAAGTTGGGCACGACGGGATGAGATAGTGAAAGCCACAATTGTTGAGAAAGCGTTGAAAGATTTGATGGGTTCGAGGGAAGGAGAAGAAATAAGGAAAAGGGCGACAGAACTCGGTGACACTATAAGAGAGTCTGCGGTAAGAGGTGACGGTTCTCACGTGGAGTTGGATTCTTTTATCGCTCACATCACAAGATAGCTTTATTTACTAGCCACGACGTGTTAAAATTCAATTATCGCGTGTTTAGTTATGTAATTCGTTTAGGCTTTGCTATGAATATATCTAAAGTTTTGATTTCGTCGATGTGACAATGCTCCCATTCTAGCTTTTAACCATTGCGTTGGTACTTTGATTATCGAGACTAGGCTTCACACGACGAGTTGTAATCACTTACGCGAATATAGTTTTATTTACTAACCGCGGCGTGTTTAAATTTAGATATTGCATAAGTTTTTTGGTATGTAACACGTTTAAGTTGTGCAATGAATACACACCTTGAGTTGTGGTTTTGCAGATGTGACAGTGTTCCCATTCTAGATTGTTTTTGTTTTCTTCTCTTTGTTTGTTGTGTGCAAGCTTTTAATTATGTTGACTGCAATTTGTATATGAGAAACAGTCTCTCTGCAAACAAAAGTAAGATCGCATGCATTATATGCTTTTTAAATCTCGCAATAAGTAAATTTTGTGCATTGGGTATATATTTATTTACCCAATTGAACCTTGATGTCCCCTTTTCCATTTACACAAATTGTGGGTTTTTCGACCAATGTGTATCCGACCTTAATGATGACTAACCCGTGTTGGCAGGCTTAGTAAAACTTCAATTTATCGATCTCCATTCTGAACAAATTATCGAGAGACATCGTAATCGACTCTCTTTTAAGCATGTTGTCGTACAACCGATGTATCTGAGAGGTCTATTTTGTGCGCGTACGGTGCGAACATGAAGAATTGGTAACACTGTCTGGATACTCTTTCCTTTCATTTTCTACTATTTATGATTCTTCCAAAATATTCAAATTCAGAAACAAGTTGTGGGAAAATCTATGTCGGCCTAAAGGATAAATACCAGTTACGCAAGCCTAGTTTTGTTCATAAGCCGTGTGAACTAAAGATAGAGGCTTTTGTGGACGATATAGAAAGATATCTACATGTTCGAAAATATTCCAATAATTATTTTTAAAACATCTAAATGTTTCTATTTTAAGGGGGCACACCGGCACCCCAGATGTCCCCTTAACAATGTCGTCTATCTCGAGACCTTATCTTTGGAACAAGTGTGCTATATCAATAGAGACTTTTGTTGATTTTATGGATTGCGAGGTTATAGTCATCCATAATATTAAAAACCTATTTGATACTATATATTTTAGTACAAATATTTTTATAATTAGTTTTAGCTACCTGCAAAATCAAAGTCTTACTCCTGGTTATAATTTCCTTTAATGTCCAATCTAATAGCTTACCATTATCAAGTTTAAGCTGTAATGTTTCGAAAATTTCGAGTGAATTTTTTGCATTTTTATTTAATAAATAATTTCGTTAATGTATTGATGATATAATTTATTAAATGAAACAATTGGGTGTATTACATAATGCATATAATTGAGTGATTGTGTGTTGTATTATGCATAAATAAATAAGTGTTGTGTTTTGTATTGCGACCTTGCGAATAAACATTGAAGAGTTGTGTAGCATATTTGTGGATATTGTGAAGTGTGTTATGGTGTGAACATATTTTAATTAAGTTGAGGTATAATGGATTTTATTTAAGAATTTATATTCGGTATTTGCATTGAGGAATTTTCTTTGTGATTCTATTGGTTTAAATGCGTCTTTTTAAAATTATTCTCGAATATTTGGATTTATTAGTTGCTATTGGAGTGGTGCTATATTTGTTTGGATATTATTAGTTACGGAAAATATTATCGGAACGTGTAGTATTGGAGGAAAAATGTGATTTGGTCGGAGTTTGAAGAAAATCGTGTAAAATTATGCCGATTGAGTTTCGGACGCTCAAACGACGTTATAAATGAGCCATTTTATTTTTCCTCTATTGTATATAACATATTCTAGCATTTAGAAGTGATGTGTAAAGTGGCGTGGCAGAGATTTGGCCTCGGGGGATTTTTAAACTCGGTTAATGTTAAGTTGTAATCGTGACATCCGTTTGGTATTTAAATGATATCTCTCAAACCGTAACTCGGATTAAGATCTATGATATATGGTTGAAAAGATATTTCATTTATCTACAACTTCTATGTTTTGAGGAAAATTCTAATTCGAAACATGAATAGGTCAAAACGGGGCCCGAATCACTCGGTAGTATATAGGCTCACAAAATAGCATATTATTTTTCGGTATGTTAATGATATCTCAAAAGCCGTAACTCCGATTAGGTCCTACAAGTATCATTGGAAAGATAATTCAATTATTTACAACTTTTGTGTTTTGAAGAAAAACTAATTCGAAACGTAGACGATCATAATGGAGCCCGAAGTGGTTTGGCCACTTCAGTCAGCAGTGGCAATGGTTCCTACTGCTTTTTTTTGTTATTTAAATGTGTTTATTACACATTTATACATACATACATATGAATTACAGCAACAAACCAATGGAGAGGAAGAGAAGAGAAAAGGAGCTCGGTTTTATTGTGCTCGGGCCGTCATCCGCGAAAAATAATAGAATTTTTGGAGTCCATGTCACGAGGAGAGTATTTTGACGTAAGTTTCTCTCCATATCTCTCTCGTTCTCCATACCTAAGGTTTGCATGCTAGACCCGTAAATTGAATTAAAGTTAAGAATCGTACTCTATATGATTTATAGAGCATTTTTGTGTGTAAACTTATACTAATTCGTGACCATTTGCAAAATCAAATTCGGAACCCTGACTTGGGGGAATTTTGGGCTTTTGGCTATGACCACTCTAGAAAGATTCGTCTACGCCTTGGTACGGCAAATTGCTCGTATTACTTTAATTTGGAAAGTTTGTTTTTATATGTTATATGTGACGAATTGTGTAAAATGTGGTTTTGGAGACGAACGATATATTATAACGTGAATATTGTGATTAGAGATGTATTGAGGATTAAATTGTGATATTGGTGAAGTAAGGCATATGTGATTAAAGATTGTGATAATTGTGAATTAGTAGTTATTATGAAGAAATATTGCGAATAAAAATTATTTTTATTTTTAAAAATGTTCAAGGCCTTGAATTATATAATTGTTGTGTAAATATATCGATATTATGGTAAATATTGCGATTATTCCAATTTTTGTGCCTTGTGATTTTGTGATAGATGAAATTATGAAATTGTGGAGATTTGTGGCAAGATTTAGAGATTAATTGTGATACATAGTTATTCCATCGACATATTCATTCATAATCATATACATATTCATATTGTGGAATATTTTTGCGGAAAATTTTTAAGCTTTGGAAAAGACATACATTGGGGTGGCTTGAGTATTTTCTTTCTTTTTAGACAATGTCAACTTTTATCAAAACCTTTGTGATATTTGTATTTTTTGTGATTCTGACCTACAATCTCCGGTCCAAAGGGCAATGCGAGCTAGGGTTTCTCGGGTTCATTTGTGAAATACCTTCGTCCCTATTTTTGTGAGTCGGGAAATATTTGTGATTTGTGATTTCTGAAACCCTCTTTAAAAATAAGAAGACTTTGTGATTTGTGAAATTGTGATACCATTTGTAAATTGTGAGCAATTTGTGAAATAAATGATGATTTGTGAAACATTTGTAAATTTGTTAAAATAAAGGATTTGTAAAACTGAGAATACATAGCATTGTCATTAGCACTGCATGATCATACATTCCATGTAAACACCTAAAATTCATCTTACAGTTATAACAATAATCTGACCATACATTTTTTTCCATTTTTCTTTTCCATATTATATTGTGATATTTTCAGGCTTTGAGGCACATGCAGATTTGTATGCATGGCCTTAGGCCATTGAGAGCCTAGAGTGACTAATATTTTGTGAGCTTATGAGATAATACTACCGGTCAGATTTAGTTCATTTATTTTGTGTATTTTTTTTGTGCGAACCATAAGACTTGACGTTAGATCTTGGTTTTTTATTTCATTTTATTTTGCTCATGTACCTAACTTGATCACGTATGCATACGTGACTTTGGAGATTAGCTACTATTGTGTATTTATATATGTTGTGGTGGAATTTTGTATCTACCATTCAGATGTATATGTACTCAAGTTAGGCTTATTTATTTGTGTTGAGAGATTGGCGTAGATAAATTGTAATTGGGAAGAGAATTTGTGTATTTATTCATTCATTACTTTGTGGACTATTGTGTATTAGCGTGCGTTCTTGGTTATTATTTTCTTATTAGGATCATGTCTCCGGGTTTATGGGGGATTCGGGGCGTGACACAAGCTTTAACAACTCTGATCATATCAAGCCGTATATGTATATGTATATGTCCTACCATCTTGCGACAAACTATGCAGTTTGCTGATGTGGGATCACGTGGTATGATTTGCGCCCATTGCATTTGTAGACCGAGAGTGGGGCACTAGGTGTCCACAGCCCCCACCTCCAAATTCTGTATTTATTAAACCTTTAGAGATTTTTTTGAAATAATAGATTTAACCCCTATACAAAAATCATGCATCTCGGTACACAAGCGCATCATGCCTACGACCGTCAGTTTTTTGACACATTTTCTTCGTTATTGTACGATTTAAGTTTAACGAGTTTTTGCCGTGCTTCACAGCTTAGTTGCTATCCTCCATTAGCAATTTTTTCCCTCGTGTCTACCGTTCAAAAATTTATACGCTTACCGATAATGAGAATTTAACTACTTTGGTTCGCAGAAGTAAAAGCTAGAAAGATTATTTATTCTTCAGGAAATTTGAGAATAATTCTTGCGCATGCTACATTACTGTGACCATAGGACAAACACAAACCTAGGCCTTTGGAAAATTGTGGTTTCAAACTCAGTTTCAATTTGTATCTGTGGTTCGAATATGGCTCTAATTTTCTGTAAAAATCAGTATTCGGCCACAAATGCCAAACAACTCAGAAAAACAAAATCAATGCAGGCTTTTATAAATAAACCAGAAACCCAAACTAGCTGAGAAGAGAACTCAACATTCTACGATAAATACTTTGCTTGAAAGCTAATACATCCACAATGTCCGTAACATCCTACTTTTCTCCAAGGTTAAAAGCCTCCATTTCTTTTTTCATCAAATTTTGGAGTTGGAAAAAATTTACAAATTATAATCTCCCTTGCATTAATATTCTCGGACTTATGGAGACAGCTCAAAATCATCCATTTCCGCAGTGTATTATGCTCACGTCCGAAAGTCCAAAACAAATGCATTGGAACATAAAACTCCTCTAGGTGCTTTTCCAAAGTATTTCTCAAGGACTGCAGAGGTTCTTAATGTCCTCATCCTTGGCGTACCAGCTCGGAATAATCTTTGAAATATGGGAATAAAGGTCCTTGTATGCATTTCTGATTGTCCCTTCAGCAACTCCAGTTGCAATCGAAACATCTGCACAAGCGCAAAGGAAAAACACATGTTAACACCATCCTCTTGAGAAAAAAAGATGACATTGCAACTATGGCTAGTTTCTCCCACCTTATATATGTATATTTTCTCTTAAATTTGGATCAGGATCTCCAAGGAAGATAAGCACATAGTTTACTATGAAATCAAAGTTGCATAAATTGCCCAGCAGGGAATATTTTTGCAATTTAGGTTCCTTACATTAACTAGCATGATTATTTTGCAAAGTCACTTGATTATCTTATTCATGGAATTGAGATTATGCGAGACAAAGGTATCCTCAAACCAAGCTAATCGAGGAGGGGTCGAAAGGACGATTCTCAAGTCATCAGAAGGCCAAATTATTGGACTTGTGTAACTTTTTATAACAATAACATCCAAGAGTTCACAACTAGTTTTAGTTAGAAAACCTCATGCCTGTCCCCCTGGTAGCAACAATATAGAGATTAAATAACACCTACTTTAAATTCTGATGTTCTTAAATCACCACATCACTGTATCCTTACCTTTAAGGGGCTTCTTATCATCTGATAGTTGTGTTATGATGTAAATAACAGCAGCCGCAATTGATATAGGGCTCCTCCTGTGAATAACAAGATGGTAAAAAAATAAAAAATAATGTGGCCATGAAAAATCCCACCACCCGAACAGAACACAGGTGTGCACATACATACAGGTAAAATGACAAACAAAACATTGGCATGTGCCAACTTAAAGATATCAATACAAGCGCATTTATTGATGGAAAGTCAAATGAGATTCACAATTGAGTGAGTGATTTGAGGGAACCAACCTAAAGCAACAAAGGCGTTTATTCATAGTCAATTCGAATTAATCTACATTATATGAATATCAAAGATACTTGTAGTATGCTAACATTTTAACAAGGGATATTACTAAAGGTACGCATGGATATGGACAAGATAAATGGCAAATATCCCAATTTAAAAGTCATGGTACTTCTGAAATATTGCCATTTAACAAATCTTTGGCTGATAAAGTATCGCATTGGCTCAGTTACTTTTGCATCAAGTATAACCAATCTCAATGGCAATTATATTTCAAATTTCCAATTTCTTTCTCATCATTGCCATTTGCAGGTAAACCCCTTCAAAAAACGCAAAATCCAATAGTGTAATTATGGTCATAAGAAATGCTACGTATATGCACTTATACATCAGAAAAAAGATTCACCATTAAAAATGAGATAAAAATAAGCTACCTTATATCAAACTCTTCCGACTTTTGGACAGCTTCCTGGGCAGCTTTAACAGCTTGATTGTTCATTCCAAGATTTGAACAAAATCGCCTCTACACATCAACATGGAACAATTGTTAAGAGGGAAAATACAAGATTAAAAGAAAAGAAATGCATGAAATGCTATTGAAGTTCTTATTCCATAATAACTCACCATGAAATCCCCAGCATGTATGGTACCCATCTCAACAGACTGTCCCATCTCGAGCTCAAGCTGTTTGACAATGTACTCTTTGGCCCGTCCTATTTCCTTCTTTGTTGCTCCATTGGCAACAGAGCATATTTCTAATTGAAACCCACATGTTGTTCAGGAACATCAATCACAGAGATAAATCAGGAAGCATGCACATGATACAAAAAGTAGTAGTTTGTACCCTTTACTGTGCGTGGCTTATCTTCTTGCCGACAAGCTATATAAAGGCAAGCAGCCAGAATGGCATCCTGATTTCTTCCTCTACTAGATTTCTGATCTTCAACTTTCTTGTATATTTCATTGGCTCGGTCCTAAGAAAAGGGAGAAAAATAAGAATTACAAGAGAAGCACTGCTTTCAATTCTATATAACCCCAAATAAGGAAGCATGAAGAGGAAAAATAGAAGCAAGTCGTGAGAAAAATATAGCACAAGTATTCAGCCTCACTATCCAACCCTGCATAATCCTTGCTCATTCCTTAAAGAAGCATCACACAAGACTCCCATTGTATAGGATCAATATCAACCACAACATGGTAATCTTCAAATTGAGATTAACCAGCCTTTAAAATTTGTTTAACCCAAATTACTGACCAAAATTTTCACGGACTAATTTCAAAATTAAAACACATAAATAACCCGCATGATTGAAAATTTTACAGACTGTGAATGGAAAATTTGGAATCCATTGGATGAAATATGCTATTTTGCAAAAAGCCAAATGGAATATAGGCATGTATACCTTTATGGTTGCAACCAAGCCCAATCTGAAAGAAAATGACAAAGCAATCAGCTTAATTGTCTTCTACAAAATTGAATTAGAATGTTACCATACAATACGATGTGAGGAGGCATACCAAAGGAATAGTATCACACATGCCTAGAGAAGTGATGGATAACAGTAACAGCTTCTTTGGATACATGAAACTAATAGGTACACTATGCGGACATTAACAATATCCAGGCAGATAAACAACTCGGCCTTCGTAAGTAAAGGTTCCAACTATAAAAGGAAACAATTTCGAGAATCAAATTAACTCTTTCTTTGGTGCAAACTAGAAATAGAACATGCTGACCAAAGTCAAATGATTCACTATACTGAGTCAATATCTACAGTTGCTCATGTCTTATGTACCAAAAACCTTAAACGTTAAAGAAAAGGCCATAGGTGACAAGTCCCAATACTTCCACTAAAGAGCGCGATCCCATCTCTTGTGTTTCTTTCAACTCACTATCTCGTATTACAGAAGCTTGCACTAGCAGTAAAAACCAGCACAATTCACATCCCCAAACCGGGAGATAAGAAGAAAAATAGAAGAAATGCAGACATCGACAGCACCGATTCTGTCCCAGTATCAACCAATGCAAACATCTGTTGGACTATCTGATTCAGCCTCACTTCAAATCTCTCTAGAAGAAGCAGAACAGAATTGATTCTCAGTCATGGAAAAAAAGAAAAAGAAAAAACCAACTACTAATTCCTTTAAGAATTACCCCACGTGCCTATATCTTATAGGCAAAAAAAACTTAATTGTGATAGGCACATGAAGCAATCAAGATCAAGAATTTCTACAATTATTAACTCCATTATATAGTGCATTGCAACTAAACATTCCCCACTGGTTGATATAAAAATACTGAATATAAGTATTCTCAATATGTCATATCCATATCACATACAAGTACTAAACTCTCGCTCCCCCCAATTCTCAAAGACGCCACTTCATAAAACAAAAGCTGAACCAAAATTGATGTAGACCAAAATCATGATCCAGAACAATCAATCTGGTTAATTAACATCTAGGTAGAGGACTCTCTCCAAATCCCTAATCTCACAACCAAAATCAAGCAGCACTGACAATCAGCCTTGACCCCCTAATTGCATAAAGACATGGTCACTGACCCAAAAGTAGCAAGAATTAGAATCATAACAATTATTCCATTCGGCTTAATTGGATTGACGGTTTGGAAGGGGAAGCGAAAAGTTAGTTAATTTGTG
>MKEJ01026383.1:0-10810 GCA_001753735.1 Embelia ribes
TCAATAATATTATTAAAGTGAAAAATTTATTCTAATTTCCAGGACGTTATACTATCACTAGTTTATGGTCTATTTCCAATGTAATTCGTGTTGATTTGATAGCCATCTATTATGTAGATGAGAGACATCTTGCCATATAATAGTTCCTAATTTACTACTACAAATTGTTGTTTGAATGTTTCTAAAGCAATTATTTAGCTCCTGTTGATGTCCTATTTACCAGGAGATACGAAGGAGCTACTATTGGAAGTTGTACTTATAGATGAGCTGACTTCCATACAAGAAAAAAAAATGTCTTAATATCAAAATTAATCAGGACCACCCAATTTTGATAGGATTATATTGATCACAATATTGTTTTATACAAATGTTATTAACAAAAAATTGGAAATTTAAACCTAAAATCGTTAAAATATAGAGGAATACAATGCACTTTGATCCAACTTAAGAATAACAAGATTACATGTGAATAAACTAAAACATAAACTAAAAAAATAAAGGGAAGAGATGAAAGAGAGAAAAAGGGGATTTAGAAGAGAGACTAAGGAGAAAAGTTTAGGCATGCTACAATGATTGGCTTTTCTAATTTAATTATTATTATAATGTCCAAAATAACAAATTGTTTAGCTAATTTGGTGAATACATGTTTTTTTAGTCTTTCAGTAAATTGTTTTGCTGAACAACTAAATTTTGCCATTTCGCTAATGTGATGCTAATACTCTATGTGATTTCCGCTGTGACATACACACGTGGTATCTGATTATCACGTAAAATAGTAAATACTAAACCCGTGCTCACTGTGTATTGATGAAACTGTCACGAAAATATACTAGAATGCGAATTTACAAATAACACCATCCACCCCATAGCCTCCAGACAAAAAGATGCCCTTAATACGATGCTTTAACATCGTTATATAATCCTTGAAAAATTAAACTTTCTAAATTTAACCCACCTTACTTATGAAACTTTTGTTCTTGATTTTTGTTGTATGCCGCGTGTTGAATAATGACTAGGTTCCTTCTTTCACCAAAATTTTACAGCTTTAGCATAAGACCATCCACATTATTTAGGTAATTTTTCTTTCCCCTGGTAATATGTGAGTTGTGTCTATCAATGCCTATATGATAATATAAATGGCAAATGAAGTGGTATGAAGTAAGGTAACTTTCAAAAGAAATATATTACTGAAATAAGAAGGTAAGAAAGGACCATACACCCTTATCTTTTTCCTTTTTCCTTTTTTTTGTTTTTGTTTTTTTTTCGAAGGAAAAAGTAAATTTTATCGAAAAATCCTCACTCAAAACTAAAATTTATTGAAAACTATGAATACAAAGAAAAAGAAGCACAGATCTCAAATAAGTAGCACAAGTAAACAAATAAAAATGCAAACCAAGCTTTAGCCCCAATGATTTGGGGTCGGCGGTGCAATTCGAGAAATTATAGGAGGTCATTCTTGCCAAAAAAGCAAACCAACTAATTTATAAAAAAAAAAATAGAAAGAAAAAGAAAACTTAAGCGTAAGTCACTCCCAACCATCATGTCATGGTCATTATTTTGGCATACAGATTAAAGAACATTTAATTATTTCCATTCCAAAAAGATTATTATTTTCAAATAAAACTACTCTTTACACAAATAAAATTACGGAACCATATAGCGTGATATTTTTAGTGTAACCTTTTCTAATTAAGTGTGCTTAGGTTGTATCATACCATTAATAAACAAAGTAAAACTTTATAAGTAAGCACTTACGTGGAAAATATTTTTCTTATCAATTAATTACAACGTGATTCTCGAAATTGCTAATGTAAATATCTGTCCGTGATTTTACACTTGTTCATGGGTCAAATTGATGAATAAAAAAGTTTGAGTACACCGGTCTTTTATATTTTCTTTTAATGTTATTGTTTTAGTAATCACAACTAGATCATGAATAATAGTTGCATATTTTTTAATATTTATGGTTCAATCCCATGCAAAACAATTAATGTTTTATTTTTTTTTATTTAAAAACTAAAATTATTGTTCTAGAGTTTTTAATATTTCTTTGTCATTTTTGGATCATCAAGATGAAAGTTTTAATGTCAGTTGGCATATTCACAATGTTATAGAGGTCAATATACAGAAAAAGTTGATAAATCAACGGCGGAGGGTATAAATGTCTATTTCCTAAAGTTTAATGGGTGCAACATTCCTTTTAGTAGAACCAGCAGGTTCTAAGTGCCTTTGTTTGCAAAGGTGGGCAGGTATAAATGCTATTTTACCCTTTTCAACTTTTGTTCTTCTTATATGCGGACCTAAATGATTAAAGTATAAAATTTATAACGTGTGCTCATACTATGGAAAGAAGATTACACTACAAATTTAATGATAAAATTAACAAATAAAAAATTTTACATTAAAAATTTTGATACTAAAAATTTTACATGCCTCTAACAAAATCATGTGTTATTGGAACTAGAGGGAGCCGCCCAGAACTTTAATTGAAATGTAATATCACGGTAAAAGCTAGTGAACTTTCCATTTTCAGCAACTAGATAAACAAACAACTGGTGATCAGTCAGGTATTAGCAATTTAAATAATATTACATAAATAAATATTACCTCCGTACACCATTGTCAAGCTAAGGTTGAGAATTGAGAAATAGAGTTGCTCCTCTCCTTGTGCCAATGATTAGATTTTTTATTTCTGCATATCTTTATATTTTATGGTGTGTATTTTGATTAAAAAAAAATACCCTTATATATAAGCAAAGCAAGACCAACTCGGCCTTTGTAACTTTATCCACTATCCATGGCTTGGTTGTAACAAATCAAGGAATTCATTTGTTCATATCTTATTATATTTATTCAAAGTCAAAATGTAATCACATGTAACTGTGTGTGACAAAAATAGGGGATAAGTTTTAACATTTCCCACTTGACACGCATATTGCATCCCTATAAAATGAGATTCTTGAACTTTGTATGACCATTAATAGAAACTTAATATAGCTCCATTTTTCTTAAGAAATAAAGGTAAAATAGGATCATGACAGCCATGCAAAAGATTTTATTCGCATTCCCTTCATTTTTCATAAAATGTAACTTTTAATGAAAGAAAATTAATCATGGTCTATAAGTCATTCAAGGTCTATAAGTCATAATAGACTTTACATCAGAAGCAAATACTTTAATATGCACAAATTTAACTTTGTTTGATAAAATAACATCCAAACCCAATAGTTAAGTAGAAAACGAACAAGATAATTCCATACAATCGATATGAATAGAGTAGATTTTTACTGTAAGCACT
Organism: Embelia ribes; assembly: GCA_001753735.1. Lineage (NCBI taxonomy): Eukaryota > Viridiplantae > Streptophyta > Magnoliopsida > Ericales > Primulaceae > Embelia > Embelia ribes. The sequence goes on from MKEJ01026383.1 coordinate 3,299, forward strand.
TTGTCATGGGATCAACAATAATTGAGCATGTACCGGTGCACTCAATGACTACTTGTTGCTTCTTGATTCTGCCTCTAGATACATGATATCAAGGTGTTTGGTGCTTCTTCAAGATTTATTGGTCTTTGAAAAGAACACCGCTATTGAATTATCACAAAAAATCTTTATTAGCCCATATATAGAGTCCAAAACACGAAAAATATGATAAAATTCACTAACCACTTGGTATGTGAAGTAGCTTCAAAATAAGCTATGAATTCTGCATCCATAGTTAACAATACCACTCTCTCTTACTGGTTGCTTCTTCAAGATATAGCTTGTAATGTCTAGAAAATTTTGAGTGAATTTTTTTCTTATATAAATAGTATCATTAAATATGTTTTAATGATATTATTTATTTCATATTATTTTTAGCTATTGAAATTAGTATTATTATTATGTAGTGTTATATTGTAGTGAAGAATATGCGATATATGTATATAAGTGGGGTGTGACATGGCATTAGTCTTCTCCTTTTTCTACTTTGACCGGAGAGTGTGAGAGAGAGAGAGAAGTTTGAGTGTGTAGTGATATTCTTCTTCAACCTTTTTCTCCTCTTTTCATCTATCTTGTGTGATAATCTATCGATAAAATATATATTTGGAATCCTTATTGCAAGGGCTACATTTTGAGGTAAGCCTCGCCTTTCCACTTGTTCGTTTATGATGCCTTAGTTTCTATGCCTTTTAGGTACGTCAAAATAAATTTGTCTATCTTATTCCTTATCTCATGGCGATCATTTTTGTCTCTAGGAACGTGTTGATCCGAGCTACGTAGCTAAATCAACTCGGTGGGTCAAGTGAGGTGCTAATTGGGGGTTTTCATATTCAAGGTTTCATAGTGTGATTTGTGGCATGAAAGGTACGAGTAATCTATAAAATAAAAATATAAGCGTGAGTTTGTGTGTATACCTCGATGTGTGTATCTCATTTTGGTTTGCACGCTTGGTTTGGTATTGCTATGTTAATTTCTTTGATATTGTGAAGTATTCAAGCATGTGTATGCATTGTTTATCAATTATGTTGATATGTGTAGCATTCACTCATGTGAAAGGTGAGGCATATTTAACACGCTATTGAAAAGCAAGATTTTCTAAATTATGTGAGGTAGTAAATGATTTAAAAGCGAAGATTTGAAAGTGATGATTTAAATGCGATGGCGATGTTTAATGTGAAGTAAGCAATGATGTTTTTATGTGAAGAATTGAAAATGCGGAGGTTTTGAAAAAGTGATTTTCGAGAATAAAATCATGTGTTGCATCATATTGGGATTAAGTCTTTTCGCTTTCTTTTCGAGACTAAGTATCTACTTTTTATATGTAGAGAAATTAAAGAGAAGGCTAGTTTCCTTACCACGAGAACCGAAAAATCTGCACAAGGAGCATCTTGATAGCTCAATATACTAGTAGCATACGCGAGTCGAGTCTATGATTGACATCGCACCGGGAGTACGTCGGGTTGTAGGAAAGGGCACGTGGAGTATAGCCCAACTTTTATAAAATGCAATGAGATAATAGTCTCACCTTTATACTTTGAGTTGTAGCGGGGTATGATTTTAGAGGTGTAATCGTGGTGGTATGTATGTTTGTTAGCATTGTATTGCATCTCATACATACTTACATTATTTCTTATCATTGATATATATTTGAAGCACCACATAGCATCATTCTTATCGCATTATTCGATAGGCTAACTCATTCTTGTTTTTTTTTGTATATTTCTTGTTCATGTTGTATTATAAGTGTGGAGGCGATAGGGAGCCATCCTTGAGATGCTCGGATATGCATTTATATATATACTTTTTAACATGTACTTATTGATCTATTTTGAAGTGTAGCCTTATCCTAGCATAATGTATTTTCTATTCAAGGCATTAGTAAAGTTGTGTAGGATTATTTTTGATGATTAGACAAGTGTTATACTTTTCTTAATTTTTGTACAAGCACATAGCTTGATTTGAAGTTGTATTTGTAAACTTGGAAGTTTACTTGTTGTTGATGTTATGTATATGGACATATGTCAATTGATTTGGCTATATGCCGATAGATATGCCCTATATGTTGACTTATTTGATTGTATTTTGTTCCAAGTTATTATGTTTCTTTTTTAGGATAAATATATCGATTAATAGGACACATATATTGACCATTTGAGTATGTATCAACTATCATGTCCTATATATCGACCGATTTGATTGCATTTTGTTTTAGTATATTATGTTTCATTTTTACGGTAAATATGTCGACTAATAGGACATATATGTCAACTATTTGAGTATGTGTCAACTGTTATAACCTATATATCAAATGATTTTCTGGAACAAAAAATGATTTTGGCTTGTTTTTGTGTAGGAAATCTTTTCTCAATGGGAAGTTTGTATATAGTGCAAGTTGGGGCATGGCGTAGCATTTTTATTTCTATTTTCTTTTTCTTTTTCTTTTATAAACTCATATCCTTGGTTCTTAGAATTCGGGGCATGATAGATTAGTATCAAAGCTAACCAGGTTACGTAAATCTTGGTGGCTTATAGGTAGAGTCTATTGTGGGGTCGTGAGCATAGTTGCAATGCTTGTTTGTAAGTTGTGTACATTGTGGTGTAAGCATGAGTAATGCATGGTAGTTTTGCGTGCAGTTATATACATGCTAAGGCATTGGGTTATATGGCAGAGGCATTGAGTTATAAAGCATATTTGATTGTGAACTTATGTCTTATCTTATTTGTTTTTGTGTTGTAAAGTTTGTGATGGCTCGTGGGAGAGGTAAAGAAAATCGCGGTGGTGGACGTCATGGAGGTCATAGGGTTAATATTCGTAGTGGTAGAGTGGGAGGATGTAGTTAGGAGAATTTGTGTCTGCTGCATACTCGTGCACGTGAAATAAAATTCGGGAACGTCAAATCAAGAAAGTATGGAGGGATATGAGGAAGAGGTTCTTGATACTCGACCTTGTGTTCCACCATATGCTCAACTGGGGGAGGAAGATTTCGCTCAAGCAAACTTGGTTCTGCAACCTAGAGGTGGTTGTCACATCCCAAATCCTGCAGACTCGGGGACGTGATCACTTGAAGAATATAAATGCGGAATTTAAGAAAGTATACGACAATAAAACTTGAATACTTATAAGTCAACATGAAGTTCGATAATAGAATATACATATAGAAAGCATTTTGAAAACTTATATATGTGTACAACATTAACAACCAAGAGTAAACACCACGTTACCACATACAGTTAAGATGCTTGCTCGACAACAAAAGAAAGTTATTACACTTTTACAACCGAGTCTTGACTAGACATAGGTGATATGATGTTGAAGCTACGATATAGTAAGACAAGGAAAATCTAGTTATCATATTGCGGTTTCACTATAATACAACAAAATATGACAACATAAATCCTCGACTTGAGGTAATCCAAAAGATATAATATATCTTGATACTTGAATCCCACATGTATGAATATCTAACTCGATACTCAACTGGAATCCCGAACTTAACTCAAAGTAAAAATTAGGTCTAGCGTCTCTTTGAAGAATGGCATTTCGAATGCCCTTCCCTCGCTCTTTGGGCTTCTTAAATGCCCTTTCCTATGACGACCCTCTCCAATAACTATCCTATATTGTAGTCCCAACTCAGAGCTATCAGGTCGCTCGTAAAATCTTTAAATTTTGGATTATAAAAGTTGATACATAGTCTCGAAAAGAAAGTAAAATGACTCAAGATGTGATTCTTACGTCAATGCTTCTTCGTTTCTCGATAATGTTCTATATATCCCAAATTTCATGTCTATGAATATAAGTCTCGAAAATATATGCTCATGCTCGAATGCTCATATAACATGTTTTAAACTAGCTATGGCTCGAAAATGAATAAATTAATAATAATAATTAAGAACATGAAACGATAATTCAAAACTCAAAATGAAACTCGTCATACATGACATCTACTAACATAAATGCTAATTTATCTAATTACTCTGAATCTATCGTACTGTGACTCAAAAACTTCAATGTAACATGAAGGGATACAAGGCTCAAATCCCCGAAAACCTCCTTGAAGTCCTTAAACAAAACCCTGAGTATGATCTAGATCTGTCGTTTAAATCAACACAAACCTATACATCAAATTGATATACGCAAGATAAGAAACAAGTTTTTTAACTTTATTTTGAAATATAAAAAATGCAAGTATATCAAGACAAGACAAATAAAAGAAAGAAGGAACGAGACTTACGTCAAAATGACGATATCGCTTCAAGGAACTCAAATATCAACTTTGTTTTTGTACACTATGACTTGAAGTAGATGAAACCACATCGAAAAAGTTTAAACCCATAATATTACTTCTTATACACTCCCTCTCTCTCTAACCCAATTTTGGTAAAGTGAAAAGTGACTTTTTGAAGATCACTAATTACAAAGATAAGAGCCAAGACGTGAAGGAATAAAACAAAATTGTCTGTCGACCTAGAGTTGACTATCTGCCAACCGTCCGCCCCCGAACAAGCTAAATTTCTCAGAATTTGTGAAAACTTTGTACAATTTTAGTCTCTCAATATAGTTTTCTTACCGATTGTTTGACGACTTAGACCGTTGGATACCCTCCGGACATTCTTTCTCAGAACTTTCTATATTTCACTTTCAACCAAATTTCATACATACATAACTTATATACATACATAATAATTATTAAATAATTCTTAATGATATATGTTAAATACATTATAATATAGGTTTAATCATTATAAACATATATTATGATGTCAAACATGAAATTCCTTGATACCTCGCGACTCGAATCCAGAAATGAAATAACTCGAATGTTCGAAAAAAATTAAATAAATAACATATTTTAACTCGAATGATATAATTTATTTACGCAAAAATTTTACACGTATATCCGGGACATTACATCCTCCCCTCGATAGGAAATTTTATCCCTGAAATTAGTATAAACTACGAAAAATAAGAACGTATCGGAATCAACAAATGGCTCCGGCTACTTTGTTCACATCTCCTTTTTTGGTTCCCATGTCATCTCCTCCGTCAAATTACTTTGCCTTAAGACTTTGACAAGTCATATCGAATGCCTCCAAATGTTTGTTATTTTAATCCAAGATCTGAACCGGTAATACCTCGTATGAGATATCTTCCTCAACATGTAAATCATCATACTCGTTTACGTGAGAGGAATCCCGTAAATATTTTCAAAGCATTGACACATGAAATGCGGAGTCTACACTTGATAGTTAAGGTGGCAAGGCTAATCAATACACAACCTTACCCACCTTCTCGAGAATAAAAAATAGACTAATAAATTACGGTGAAAGTTTTTGCTTCTTTTCAAGACGCATAATTCCCTTATTTGGCAAAACTTTCAAGAAGATGTAATTTCCTTTATCGAATGTCAATGGTCGTTGATGCATATGCATATAGCTCTTATGTCTTCTCCGCGCCGTTTCCAAACTTCTCTTTATCAATTCCTTATTCTGAGTCATTTCCTAAACTAAATTTGGACCCAATAATACACTGTCTCCTACCCCAGCCTAGCAAATTAGAGATAGATAAGGTCTCTCATACAAAGCCTTGAAAGGTACCATCTCGATACTTGAATGATAAATGTTATTATAAGCAAACTCGATCAAGCTTACATGCTCTTCCCATTGTCTCTAGAAATCCAAGACGGATGCTTGAAGTATATTCTCAAGCGTCTAAATGATGCGCTCATATTGGCCATCTGCCTGCGGATGAAATGTAGAACTTAGTGAAAGTTTTGTCCCCAGGGCTTCTTGAAGACTAGACCAATAACATGATACAAAACGAGAGTCCCAATCTGAAACTACCGATACCGGAACCCCATGTAATTGAACAATCTCATCAATATACTTCCAACATAGTTTCTCAATTGAGTTAGTCTTACAAATTTGAAGAAAATGGGCCAATTTTGTCATCCAGTCAACTATAACCCATATGGCATCACTCTCCTTTCTCGATCTCGACAATCCGACTACAAAGTTCATCATGATCCATTCCCATTTCTATTCTGGAACAAGCAACGACTAAAGCAAGCCCCCGGGCACTTATGCTTTGCTTTGACTTGCTAACAAGTCAAGCACTTTGATATGAAATATGCCATATCTTTCTTCATGCTCGACCACCAAAAGTGATGAGATATATTATGAAATGTTTTGGTACCTCTAGGATGCACTGCTAAACGAGAATGATAAGATTCTCATAGAACCTCCCTACGAACAGATTTCGGAACGAATAAATGAATTTTAAATCGTAGACCTCCATCCGCAGTAATAGTCCACCTATCAAGCCCGTGCTCGCTAAGGATACGGACTCGATACACATCCAATTATTCGTCCCCATTTTGAGGGTCAATAACCTGAGTAGTCAATGCCAGTTGAGCAACAACAGTAAACAATGAAGCCCGATTCTCTAATTCTACAATATCTAACCCAAACTCATTGAAAACTCGTAGCATCTCCTACTTATCAACCGTGAGACATGCAACAGAGTAATGAGCTTTTTGGCTTAAAGCATCCACAATGACATTTACTTTTCCTAGAGGATATTCAGAAATTGTATTTCTTCTAGATATTCCATCCATCTCCGCTACCTCATATTTAGATGTTATTGCATGAAAACATATTTCAAACCCTTCAAACTTCTCGCCATTAAGGTAATGATTCCAACACGTTAAGGCAAATACTACTACACCGAGCTTTAAATCATGTATTGGGTAGTTCTACTCATGTATCTTCAACTGGTGCGATACATAAGCAACTTTCTGAGTTGTATAAGAACATACCCTAAGCCCTCTTTCGACCCATCGCAGTAAACTGAGTACCAGATCCTTCACTCCGGAATGATCAGAATTGGAGCCGCGATCAACAAAGTTTTCAATCAAAGAAAACCCTCATCGCATTTTGCATTCCACTCGAATTTTATGCCTTTGCAAGTAAGCTTTATCAAAGGATCCGCCAAGCAAGAAAAGTCTTGTACAAAGCATCGATAATAACATACGAGCCCCAAAAAACTACGAATAACGACCTCAATTTTTTAAGAACAACCAAAATTCATTTCTCCAAAATGATATGCCCGAGAAGTCGAACCTCCGATAACTAGAATTACATTATGAGGACTTGGCATATAATCAATATTCTCGAAGAGTAAAAAGTATAACTCAAAGGTGTTGCCGATGTGCCTTTCAGCAGGCGAATATACCATGATATCAACAATAAATATGTCAACGAATCGGTCAAGATAAGGATGGAAAATTCGATTCATAAGATCCATAAATTTCATTGGAACATTAGTCAGACCCAAAGGCATCATGAGGAACTCATCATGCCTACACCAAGTATGAAATGTAGTATTTGGGATGTCCTCTTTCCGAACCCTAAATTGATGATAGCCTGAATGTAGATCAATCTTCGAAAAGAATTCCAAACCTCGGAGTTGATAAAAAA
>MKEJ01026387.1:0-16380 GCA_001753735.1 Embelia ribes
AAGAATATCAATTGGCTTTGTACGCCCTTCCCGCAGTCGAATCTCTGACCTCACTTTGCTTTGATCAAAATGAAACTGTACAGGGAAGAGGTTAGCAACGGAGCAGATTGGAAACAGAAAACAATACACGATCAACCAAACAAACGCTCCATGTGATAAATAAAGGTAAAAATGTTGGAAGATAGAATTTTGAAGCCGTAATACTGATGTACCTCTTCTTCCTTTTTCTCCCAATCTTGGAACTCTGCTCGAGCACGTTCTCTAGCCAATAATGCCTTTACAAACAATTAAGAGAAAAAGTCAGCATTATCAACCCATGAAGCCCAGGAAACAAAATGAGCCGACGACCATAAATCTAAATCCTTCAGGACACAGTGCTTTGCTTTGAACAAATAAATGATTAACCTAAAGCACTAAAAAAGCAACCTGAGCATACCATTTCTTCCTCATGTTGTGCCTTCTCAATGGCCCTTTCCTCCCTCCTTTTTTTCACTTTTTCGATCTCAGCCTGCAAGGTTTTTGAAGAACATAAACCAATAGTTGCGGAAAATGAAAAGAAAGTTATAGCTACGTCTATTAAAAAAATCATCTAATCAACATGAGGCAACAAACTTGAGACAACAATTTATTTTCTTTTTTTGACAATTTGAGAAAACAATTTTAGTAATATCTGAAGACTCTGAAGCTCAATCCCAAATTGGGGACATTATGTCAATTCAATACCAAAATATTACCGGCTCCATTAAATGCATCAAAGACAACTTAAAAAAATAACTAGTGGATGTTCAGAGTGTGCTCAAACTACCTAAATTTAGACATCCTTGCAGCTAATAGTAGAAATCTGTATGGCTTTCACCCGAAATGATTAAGAAAGTTTCACGTTGGCATATACCTTTATAACACCATTTTTAAAAGAATATTTCATTAAGAGATTGCATGAATAAAGTAAAAAAATAAAAATAAAAATAAAAAAATAAAAAATTATATGCTACCAGGTAACACAAAATCAAGTCAAATCTAAACAAAGGAATAAATCAATATGAAACTGGTTGCATGAAAAACTTAACAAAAAACACGAACAAAAAAAAAAACATATGATAAATTTACCATTCTTTCTTTTTGCTGCTTCTTCTGAGATTTTACGGAGAACATATCAAGAGGAACACCTTGAGTAATGTCACGCTCGATCTTCTTTCTCCACACAAATCTGCAACCACAAGCTTTTAATTAAAAAGTCCACAACCAGAAGATAATTAGTGCATGCCATTAGCAGGAGCTAAGACTTTGCCTCGCAAATGAACGTAAGATGAAAAAAAACCTTAAATAAGGCTTCTCTTTTACATCCATAGTTAATCTTGTCTTTTTTGGAGATGGATAGACGAGGGGAGGATAGAACAAAATTACACTTTCTCGAGCTTTGATCTTTCTTTCGACGCAAACTATATAGAGCATGTTTCTTCTGTGTGACTACACAATCCGTGTCTCTTTTCTCTTGTGCTTTGGACTACAGTCCATGCAAATAGGCGAATAATCTGGCTGGTACTATCTAAACCACATATTTGGGACTAATCTATCATATAAGTGCTTTTAAAAAAAAAAAACTTCTTAGTTGACTATAGTGCACCAATGTGCTCCTTCGTCATGATGGCAAGTAGATAAGACAGTTTTGACTAGCCATAGCCCATTTGATTCACTTTTAGCAATTAGATTAAATGAGATTTTTCACACGTTGTCCTTTACTAATAACTTATAGAATTCCAAAATTCTCAATAACATACACAAGAATCTGTCTAAACATCCACAAAAACTAAAGCAGCTCAGAATAGAGTTGTAGAAGGAACCTACTTCTCATTGAGATTCGAATCACCAAACGGATTGGAATCATTAGAATAACCAGACACCTCCTGCGTCTTCAACTTCTTCGCAACTTTAAGCACCTATACATAAAGAAAAAAAAAAGATAACAGAGTGTAAAACACATGAACACAACCTGACAACCATGGAAAACCCAACCAGAGCTAAACGAAACTAAATAAAAAATTACATTAAGGGCCAATTTGGTAATCCTTTTTCCTTCACAAAAGCAGCTAGTTTACCCAAAAGCAGGTGCATATTAAAGTCAATAGCTACTTTTTCCTGTGGTGCTTTAAATAGAACCTAGGGGATTGCTTTATAAAGCTTCTTCTGCTCCACCAATTTTCCCTACCCCCATCGATATTTATTCTACATTAGGCTCGAATTATGGCTCAAATTAATTTTTAGGTCTTAATAAAGTCCGGACGGTAAAACATAGGTGTTTCATGTACGCTTCTCTTGCTATGTAGCAAATCATCTTCCACTGTTCTTGGAGCAACCCTACACTAATTATCTTTGGCTGAACACCATTGGAAATTGCTTTCCAAAGCTGCTTATCTCTCTCTTATTTCTCATCCAAAAATATCTTCACTAATTAAGTTTTTGACAAAAATACTGTTCTTTGGAAAACTAATTCCCAAACAATTGCTCTGCTGAAAATATTTCCTTTTCCAAGCGCATTATTCACAAAATGACCACACTACTCGTAATTCGTTCTAGACTTCACTATATTTAACATTTTGTTTACAGTTTTCACTTTTTCCTTTCCATTTCTTTATATTGTGATTTTTGCTGTCTCAAATGAAAATAAAACCATACCCTAATAACATTTTCATCTATCACAATTACCAATCCATGTACTAGATCCAAGCATATTCCAATCAGACCATACAAATGGCTCAGTACCTAATGGACTTAATATTACACTAATGGCTCAATACCTAATGAGGCTTTCCCTGACTTTGTCCAAGTCAATAAAGAATTCGATATACCTCTAGCTTTTAAGGTGGATATTGTGTTACAAATATGTATTTTGGTCTTTCGAATGCACATATGGCTCACCCCTTACTTCATAATCTCCCCATCTATAATCACATTTTTAAATTTTGTACAAGTAAACAAAACACAAAAAATAAAAGTTCAATGGCTGGAGCACAAAATATTCCCATTTTCATTATGCATAAGGAATCAATTTTTGCAGTTTATGAAAAAGTAATGCGACGTCAAGAAAAATGAATAAAAATAAATATATTTGAAACATACACTTAATATTTCACCTATTTACGTGCACTTGTTAGGCTTTCGGGGATTTGATCAGCCCACAAGTGAGGGAGAATGTTAATTATTATCTCATATCAACTAATAGCGAGTTTAAACCCTTGTATATAATTACATGGGGCACCCTCCCCTTGCAAACTGGGCTGCTTATAGAAAACACCATTGGGAATTGCTTTCCAAAGCTACTTTTATCTCTCATTTCTCATTCAAAAATATATTCATGAATTGAGTATTTGACCAAAATATTGTTCTTTGAAAAACTAATTCCCAAACTATTGCTCTCCAGAAAATATTTCCCTTCTTAAGTGCATTATTTACAAAAATGACCACACTACTAATTCTCTCAAAAGAAAATAAAATCACATCTTAGTAACATTTTCATCTATCATTATTACCAATCCATGTACTAGATCCAAGCATATTCCATTTTAGGGTGTGCATATACCGGTTAAACCAAAAAACCGAACTGAAACAAACCGAATCCATTCGGTTCAATTTTTTTTAATTTCAGTATGGTTCATTTTGTAAAATTAAAAATTTTGATTTTTTGGTTATATTGGTTCGGTTCAGGCTTTCCTACTAAATTTACGGTTCGGTTCAGGCTTTCCTATTAAATTTACGGTTCAGTTCAATTGAACCTGTTTTATTTTTAAAAAAAAATTATTTTTTTTAATTAGGACCACGAATTACGATAGATACATTAGTTTAAATATTCTAATATATATTTTATTTTCTTTGGTTTTCGGTTTGGAACCGAACCGAACCCAAACGATTCGGTTTTGAAAATATATTTCGGTAGGTTCGGTTTTATAATTATGCAATTCGGTTGGTTCGATTTTTTTCAAGTTCGGTTCAGTTCACACCTATAATGTACGCAGACCTTACCCCTGTTTCCAGTGAGATTATTTTCAAAGTACGAACCCGTGAAATATGCCATTTTCCCTTGATACTTCAAGACCTAGCTATCTGTCGCATATTTTTCTTTTTTTTGAAAGGTATATATATTAAAGATATGAGAAAAAGCCTTTAGGGGACCAGCCTTGTACAAATAAAAGCCCAAGATTTTGTAAATGGAATGTTTGGCATGTTTCACATTTAAGTAATAGAACACCTTATCATTTCGCATGGTTACGGTAAGGATATCATATAAAGCATACCTAGCCTCATTAAGCACTGTAAGAACTCGCTTCTGGAGAGCTAGTACTTCACCAGCGGCCTTTTTCCCGGCTTCTACGCCTGAGAATATATAAAAACAATAGCATACATCAATTTGATAAAGAAAAAACTAATATAAACAAAAAAATACCAGTCATCTAAACTATGAATCACACATTAACAAGACGAAATTATGTGTTGGATCCTAATCCCTATGTGGTACAAGAGATTGGAGTAAATTGGAGTGGATAGGGATGGCAATTGGGTTGGATTGTTAGGTTCAACACATAATAAATCCAAACCACATGCATTTGGGTGGTTTGAGTCGGGTTAAAATTAAGTGTGGCTTATGTTTGGGTTCAAAACTAAATCCACTAATTGGGTTGTGGTTTGATTTAATTTGGTTTTGGATTGCGTTGGTTTGGGTTAGTATTGGACTGAGTGTAGTGGATTTAGAAGGGTAATTTTTTTTCAAATAAAAAAAAAAAAAATTATAATTTAAAAAAAAAATAATTCATCTTTTGAATAAATTTTAAAATTATTTAATTAAATTCATTTTCTTGAAATTTAATTTTTTTTAAAAAAATTAACTATAAAAAATAGTTTTTAAAAAAATAAAAATCAAATTTTATCCGAAAAATAGTATTTCCAAACCTAAAATATAGAAATTTCCAAACCAAATTCAATCTATCAATGTGATCATGCAATAGGCAGATAAAAAATGGCATCTGACAGTAGTGCACGCCTCCAAAAATAATAATTTCTGAAATCATTTTCTGTTATTAATCTTTTCACCAAATACCGATAAAATAAATTGAATTATCAAACTCCCTCAAGCTGAATGCACACAAAGGGAGAGAGACAGAGAGAGAGTTAAGACTAGGGTTTGCTCTCTACACTACAAAAAATTAAATTCTCAGCTCTCAGATTTGTTATGATTTCAAATCAATTATCATGCAGATTTAGTTATTAGAAAGATTTGTTATCTCTGCTCAAAATCTTTGATTTTTAATTACCATGAATAATCAAAACCCCCAATTTAGCTCACTGATTGAGATTTAGTGTTTTATTGATTAAAGAGTTTCGATTGGACTATGCATAATCATCATTCGTTTTGGTGTTTTCTGTAATTCGGTTTGTATGTATTAATTATATTCTCATTTGTCTCTTGTACAATCGCATTGATAGATTGAAATGGGTTTGGAATCTCTTTATTTCAAAAAAATAAAAATTTCTTTTTAAATATTTATTATTTTTAAAAAATTATTTTTTCCAAAAACAAAAATTTCAAATTTATTTTTTTTAAACTTCAGAGAAAATTTATAATTAGTTAATTTTTAAAAGTAATAATGTAAAAGCTTATATATATTTTGGGTTGAATTGGGTTGAGTCAAGTTTTGGTTCACTTTGGCCGGATATAGTCTGGGTTAGGTTTGGTTTGGTTTAGGTTGAGATGTATTTGGGCTTGGATTGGGTTTGGGTTGCTTGATTGCGGGTTGGGTTGGTTCGAGTTTTAACCCAATTGACATCCCTGGGAGTGGAGTACATTGTTTTGTAATGTCTATACAGCAAGGAACATTCATATCATTTGTCCACTTCATCCCATGCTAATATTTTCATTCCCATTTTCAAAAGTGGTAATGATCATTCCTCTCCTTTCTTGTAGGAATTTGTCATTTGTCATTCATATTATCACACTATCATACGAGTCAATCTAGCTCAACTGATTCTATTCCATCCCTTTGTAGCCAGAAACAATTCCAGTGAGATCAAAAGGAAAGAAGTATTTACCAGGTTGATGGTAAGCATTAATATTGACCAATGAGGCATAAATTCCCACTGCTCTCTCATACAGAGCAACTAGAGCCCCAACTGAACTAGGTGTCACTTCTTGCACGGTGACTGTAATTGATTCTCGATCATTGGCATAGAGAGCTGACCTTGTTCCCTGAGAAAATATGCAGGGACACCATTAGCGAAGAAGAGCTTGAAGATTGAACAATAGTTGAAAGTATCTTGCAATCAGGAGCTATCTTGCAGTGGTGAACTCTGCTTGCATTGAATGATAATTGAAATCAACTTAAATATTGAAGTAGTATCACCTCCTTTCTAAAATTCCGCATCATTTTTCACATCATGTAAATTTTATGGCATGCACATATATTTTTGTGTACCAAAAATGAGTACAGAAACTAACCTGTAGCATTCCAAATAAGTAGTCACCACATGTGACCCCTGGTTCAAGTTCCCAATCATGGCCAGGAGGTCTATCACGGAGCACTTCAATGAAAGTCACGAAGAAGTTGTGCACGCCTTCTCTCAATTGTTGGATATAGCTGTTGAAGGGTATACAAGCTTTAGTCTTGGTCTCCAAGAACATATAATTTGAGATTAATTGATACATGAATATTATGCCGCATAAACAAAAGAAAAAAACAAGAAGAATAATATGAAACATGAGAAGAGAAACTCACGCATGCTGATCAGTGCTTCCTTTATTTCCATATACAGTGATTCCTTGATTCACCTATAAGGTGAAAAGGAGGAAAATATAAAAAGGATAGCATAAGGATCAATAGTTCCATAATTCGCTTCTATGATGGTTCTATAATGAACCCACTTTGGGGTCTTAAGCAAGAGAAAGATTATAACAAGGACTCGTTACAAATTAATGGGAGACCATGGGCAAAGTGCTGATAATTGATCAAGGGGGAGTTAATGAAATCCATGGAAACTTAAGAGGAGCATTTTGCAAGCAGAGTTAATGAAATTCATGGAAACTTAGAGGAGCATTTTGCAAGCAGAGTGAATCTTCATTCTGTAAAAGGCTCGATATTCAGTTCATTTAGGAGGAGAGAACATTATTGCTAAATTTTCTTTACTTTCATTTATGTCTTTAATTTCCTGTTTTTAATCTTTCATTAACTTTTCTCGTAATTGCACTTCAATTTGAATTTATAAAAACCCAAAAAATTGTCCCAAGAATTGCTGTGCTTCGTTTGAATTTCAGTTCATTATAGTTTTACTCGAGGTTGGAGAAAGTATCACACAGATTCTTTACGTTGACAAAACCACTTGAAGTTTGAAAACCAATCACTCTCCCCATCCCTCCCTTCCTAACAGCTTTTTTCTCAACCACCCAGATGAGCATGGATTAACCTCTGTCTGCCTCCCCCGCCACAAAAAAAATTAAAAAAAAAGAAGAAAAAAACTGACAAGAACACCAATTCGAGAGATGAGACAGATACAAAACCCTCTAAAAGTGGTGCCAGCGATCAAAGGCGATAAGGTAACTGGCTCCATTCCCAACCTTTGGAGCCACATTGATCATGAAACTTTGGTTGCATTTCACCACCACAACCACTGGGGCTAATTGTAAAAACTTAACAAATCCAAAAACTCTTGGACAGTTGGCAACAATTTAGATGATGAGCACACAACTAGGCAACTGAGATACCTGAACAGTGGCCAGAGATGCATCTCTTGAAATACCATAGTGGAGACATAGTTCAATTAAACCAACGTCAACAGCAACCTTCATGACTGTCCAGATTATTGTGTTTCCCGCATCAAAATACACAGCACTTGAATGATGACGAATTAAAGGTTCGCCCCCATCATTCGAAGGCGCCTCGGAAGCATCGTTCAGCGGGGGCACAACTTTTGGTGTCTCGGAGAAATTTGACAGCGAACATTCTGAAATTATCTGGTATTCTTTGTCAGATAGAACTGCCTTCAGCTTTTCAATCTGTATATAATTGAAAACATATCATTACATGCAAAATACACATTTAAAGCATGTTCATGTTATAACTATTCCATCACGTAAGAACTGATGCTACTAATCAGGTACAACTTCTTCCTTTGCACCAGTGGCCGTAGTGTAATACCTTAACTGCGACTTCTATGCTGGGTATAAGATGAAACAAGTCTCTCAGTGCCCTCTGGACTACTATAGAAATCCCTTCCACATCTTGTATAATACTCTCACCTACTTTTGTTCCCACACCAACATTTAAGTTGATGTCTTCTACCTACATCACATGATATCAGTAGTACCAGCATCAGATAGAAGTAAATTGAAAATATCATGTATACCTCCACTATGTGATCCAATCATCAATTTCAACAATAGCATTATGGATAACCTAAGAGTGAAATGGCGTGCATACAATTATGAACAAGAATTATACAACCAAAGCTGCATAATCAACTTTTTTTCATGAAGCAGCAATTTTTTCAGTATCTTTACAATCTAAGCAAAGCAGGACATGACAACAATTCCTCACCAGAACAGTTAATATATCCACATGGATGCCACCGATATCTTGTTTACTGCCACAAAGCCATTGGAAGGTATTCTGAACAGTAATGTGGACAACATCCAACTGTAGATAACTGCAACAGAGGACACATAAACATGAGATCAGGACAGCCCCTGCTGGGGAGATTGAGTATTGACGATGATCTCTATGAGCAAAAGTTCAATTCAAGGAGGGTGGCCACATAATCTTACTCAAGACTGTCTGTTCTTCGAGGCAATAGTATTATGGGCTTCCTTAGTGAAAGATCCAACTTCACGGCAGGTGATCCTTCAACTTCACTGGTTGTAAACCACTTATCTGAATTTGTTACTTGATCGCTTATTTTCACAACATCCTTTGAACTACTAGGAACAAGGCCCATAAAATAACTAATGACCTAAAAGTTCAAAGAAGCCTACATGAGAATTTATTATTCAACAGTAGACAACATATCCCTCTTGATTGTTAAGGAGTGATTTACCTCCTGTATAAACCGATTCAAATATACAACGCGTACTTCTGAGAGCTGCCCAACGAGACTATACTCATAGCCCTCATAATTTTCATCATCCACACTAAATGAACTAAAAACCAACTGCGTTCATGAAAAAGATTAAGATTTCACACACCAAAGATCATACAATATGAAAATGAGAAGCAGCCAGAATGAAGAAAGACCATGTCACAAAAAGTAATGCATACAATGTGAAAATGGGAAGAACACACATTCAAAATAATACCATACAACCCAGTGGTAGGAATCTTCTAGCCAAGCTCTTTCTTTAAACAAAATCACCACATCTAAAAAGTTATACTTTTTAACTAATCGCCATTTTACTTACAATGTTAGTATGCTTGACATACATTATTGGTTACCTTTCCTAGAAAAATAAGTGAATCACAGTACATTCACTTCAACTTTTAGATGTTTTACATTCAAGTCGAATGACGTATGTTTCTTGTCATTATTCATGTTATGTCTCTCTGACCCACACCCAAGTCTTTGACCCACACCCAAGTCTTTGACCCACGCCCAAAAGTCAGGTAGGAGCACCAAAATTGGGCTAAAATCTTATTAATTATTATGATAAAAGTCGGGTAGGAGCACCAGAATTGCGACAAACGACGCTCTATTTTTTAGAATAAAGGGCGTTCCAATTTTTATGCCAAGTGCCATTCCAATTTTGCAACACATATACATATTTTTTTAATATATTCATCGAATTAATACATATGAAGAATGCAACGGTCCATTCATCAACCAATTCATAAAGTTATAGCTGCCCTCATTAAATTACAAAAATAATAATATATAAACGGCCCAGTGCACAAATTTTCCGCATTGCGGAGTTTGGAAAGGTCTGATGTACGCAATCTTACCCTTATTTCCAAAGAGGTTCTTTCCAACGGGACGAACCCGTGACCCATAGGTCGCAATAGAGGTGTGTATGATCCTAACTTATAGAAGTTCAAGTTAGGGCTTTAAACATCACAAACATCAATTTCAGGAGAGACTGAACGTGGAACAACTATGATAATCAGACGCGATATAAACATCAAGCCATAATGGATTAATGTTTCTGAACAGAGCATTTCATCACTTTACATTCCCTCTCACATAAAGGAGATACACATAATTGTTGATGACTCGTATAGACTCATTAATTAAATTTCCCACAATTAATTAAGAGTATTTACAAGGATAAAAAATAGGTTCGTGCAAATGTACATGAGTTGACCACTAATGCTTTTTAATTTGACAACAAATACTTTCATATCCCCTCTATTAACCCAAAAAAACAATTAATAATAATAGTTATCTTCATAAAATCACAAAAGAAAGTTATACGTAAAATATTAACAATCTTTTTTTTTTGGGAACATAAAATAAGTATAGATCAAAGCTACACCTAAAGGGGCCAAATCCTATGCAACTAAAAACGAAGTAGGCTTTAGCAAATCAATCAAATCTACAAAAGAAAAAAAAGAAAAAAAAAACTGGAACCACAAAATAGGGGAAGCGAGAATATTCATATAAAATGTTAACCATCAAAAACATTGATTCAAAAAACAAACTTTGAACTCATATTGCCCACTCATAAAATTTCACCTCCCTAATTTACATTCAGACTATTAACATATATTAACTTGAGAACTATTAAAAAACAATTGACAGCAAGAAAACATTTCAAATACGCATAAACATCCATGTTAGCAAAAGTAGTTTGTTCAAGTTTTTAATAAGCATCAAATTTGCATCTTATTGTCACTGCAGATTTTAGAAACACAGGTGACACGGCTAGTGCAATGCACGGGCTTAATTCTAGTTTCAGATATAATTTTTGTAAGTAAACAAAAGAATTACAAATGAGACACCAAGTTCTAGAAATAAAGTTTCTATTGCAAGCTTTACTTTTATCAATGATCACCGTTCAATTACATAAAACTAAACCAAAAAGAAAAAGAAAGGAAATACCTCTACAAATGAGCTACCACCAGGATTTCGCATGTCGCAAACCCAGAAATACATGTGGTCGCTACAAAGACTATCATCACTTATTCTCAGATTTCCAAGAGCTGCCTTTATACTAAATGAAGAAGGAAACACCTACATTGAAGCATAAACAGATTTTCCTGTTAAAATAAAGTCTATACATTCAGTCAAAGCAAAACAAACTACACTAAGGAAAAGACGGGGAAAGAAAGTATCTAAATCAAACCTTAATATCTGTAAGCAGATTATCTTGCAACAGAGTCGCAAGCTTGCTTCCATTCTCATTCATTAACAAAATCTGAGCACTAGACATATTCAGCGTTAGATAGAAAATGACCCTGGATTTCCCTTTTCCAAGCAGACCTTTAACAATTGCTTCCTCCTTTTCTGTAGATTGATAAGTTTCTGCCACTTCTTCCCTGGATATATCCTGTTGTGCAGTGGCTACAGAAGAATTGTCACTAAAAGATTCACAGCTTTCATCCGTAATGTTAATCGCGTTTACAAATTCCATTATGGCCAGTATTGTAGGCCTACGGCAAAAAAATGACAAGGTAGCCAGAGAGACAGTAACCTGAAAGACCATAGAAGTAAGTTAGTTATAGAGCTCACATGTAAGCATATAAAGTTCATGAGTAAATATATATCTTTTATAAGCAAATTCCATTGATGAAAGACAAAATGCTTACAAAAATCAGTGTCACCTTTACAAAAAGACACTTCACAATGCATACCAAGAAAGTACATCCACAAAACCAAAAAATACACCGAAAGAATATTGAGAGATATCACCATGTAACTTCCCCAGAAAGTCTAAGAAGACAGGTTACCAATAGTATGCTTACAGAAGAAACAGAAGAATCTCAAAACAAGGTACGTACTCACCCATTTATCAATGCCACGATACAGAAGAGAGTTCTGTTCATAGATTATTATCTGAGCTTTTACAAAACTATCCAATGTGCCTGTCTGTTCCATGTCACCACCTCCAGCGTGTAAAGCACCATTGGGAAGTAGCCCCTCAACACGAGTAAAACTAGGAGGCTTAAAAAGCAAGTTTTTTAATGAAAGAGAATACTGGGAACTTAGGTCACCGCTCATGTTTCCAGTTGGAGTCTCAACAGGTTCGTTGAGATCATCCAATGCCTCATAGAAGCTGTCATCCCCTTCACCTTGATTTGATTCAGTGGTGTCATAAGCCTTTGTTTCAGTGTCAAAGAATCCAGAATCCGTGTCGGTGCTCCTGATGAATGACCTTGCCAAATAACAAGGCTGAGACACTCCTTTGCAGCAAACTAAATCCTCAATCTCAAGAGATCTTAGGAGCATCCCAATGAAAATGTCATTCGCTTTCAATGATAGCTCAACCTGTATGCAACTAGTAAGTTAGATCTCAAATGGAAAGCAACAAACCATCCAATACAGCCCATTAGTTCAGTAGAAAATCAACCTGACCACCTATAGCTCGGAATTCAAATAAACGATTCTCCTCAGCTAAAAGCACCTTGGCAAAATTCTCCCCACGCTATACACATCACAGAACAAAACAAATTATGTCAAATTAAAAAAATGAAGGATAATAATACCATATACAAATTGTAATTTACCCACCTGGTGGTTATAGTTGAAACATATCTTTAACTCGTCAAGAATTCCAGTTAAAAAGAATTTCTCCATATTAAAGAAATCAGTTACACCCCAATTTGCAATAAGATCTGTTTCCGAATCTTCAGCATCAGAAGAGGACTCGGATAAAGCAGCAATAGGAGCAGAAATCTGCAATACACCATTTATTCCAACATTCAAATGGTCCTTTAAAGTTCAAACACATAAAAACAGTTTGTGCCCAAGCATCATGGAGATGTCGAATTGCTACTGCAACCATTTCCAATACAATGACCAAGTAACTCATTACACAACCCTTGAGACACACCAAAGAAAACAAATAGTTCATACTCATTCAATAAAATTAAGAACTTACACGATGAACCGGCAGCAAATCCTTCCCAAAGCATTTTTATGGTATAAAAGAAATTGAACAAATAGCATAGTAACTGAACAACAAAATGAAAGAAGTGTAATTTCGACTACCTACTCAACAATTTTTCACCCTTTTTTGTGCTAAGCAAAAATTTATCGAAGACAGCACTGCTAAATGCTAAATAAATTTAACCAGAAAAAAGAGTACACGCGAATAATTGCAGCACTTAAATCTTTGAGGTAATCAAGAATGATAAAGAATTGGACTAATGACCTGGAACAAAAAGCTAGTGAAGCAACCATCATTAGACGTTCAAAACAGTATGTTTTTTATTCTCAAAAGTTCCATCACAGTTTTCTCCCTGATAATCCACTTGTGACAGAAAGGAACAACCTCCCAAGTCCTCTTCCTACTCCGAGTTGGTCTTTCAAAATAAGCGGTACAGAAAGTAGCCGGAAGATGCAAAACTAAGGCTCATCATTCTCACGTAATGAGCGGACCTCACGGATCATGTGTCTAGAAAGTGAATCTCTTTCTCCAGCATTCCTGCTTTCTTAATAATACTACCGATGCAGATTAGGATAGAATATTCAGTTATCTTTTATGTTATTTTATTTAATTTAGGAAAATAATGTATAAGATTATTTATTTTAATTGTCTTATTAGTAGTAGGCCCATAAGATTTTATGGGCCCATAAGGTTTTCTTAAGAGCCTATAAATAGGCTTTATGATATAACTTCTCATTGGAATCGAGTTTGTGATAATTTCTTAAAGAGTGCAGATCTCTTTGTGTTGGGTGTTGGATCCTAGGGCTTCTCTTGTTCGTTTTTGTTAAAACGTCCACCCTTTTGTCCCTTCTTGTCAAAACACCCATCTATCCCTTCACTATTGTTTCGTCTCAATACCGTCCCACATCAACTACACTGCTAAAAGTTCGTTCAGTTTCTGTAATGAAAAATTATAGTTCACTATACGTCTTCCCTAACATGTTTGCCGGCAATATTAGCAGTATATGTTGCCAGCAAGTGATATAATTAAAAAATTGTTTACTTTAATTACCTAGCCATCTTGTGTCCTACGTAACAATGAATTCTACTAACCAACGATCTATCATAGTAGTGTCTCCTAGCATACCAAGGCCTGAACACATTTCTATAAGTTACATGCCGTAATTAGACATTTTCTTATCGACGCAAGCACCTCATACTACAGAACACTACCTTAACGGTAGACCAGAAGTATCATCATCATCATCATCCAAGCCTTGAAAATCCAAACAAATTGGGGTAGGCTAAATGGAACAAAATAAGACATCAAGTCGGGTCTTTAACGTGAATTTTTCGACGCCACTCATTCCTATCGAAAACAAAAATTCCATGGTTCTATTAAACTGAAATCATAACAAACGTATACAAATTCCCTTCTCAAGACAAACAACATTACTGTTAGAGCAGGCATATCATGAGTTAACTGTATTAAGGTACACTAAGAACACAATTACAAACGAGGGAACACCCCACTTAGAAAAACGAGAATAAAATAGGCGATGGACACCATAACAAGAGGAAAGTATGAACAGAGATATGCACAACAAATCCATATATGAAAGCATACCGATGCACGGTAAACAGCCCCCTGCAGACGGCTCTGCCATATTCTCCTTGAATCTTCTGAATCACATCGTAGTATCAGGGCATTTACATCTTCAACCACCTACAAAGATATTATAATTTAGTTGACAATCAAAACCATAAAATCATTCGCCCACAAATAAATTCAAATACAATCATTGGTCAACCTTCTTGTTGGATCGTGAGGGATCACAGATAGCCAAGACATGTTCCACGTTACCAACAACATCAGAAGGAACCTGATATAATTGTTTTCCTCGTAAACTGCAGAAATCATGTTAATACATGTGTCATAACACAAGCAAATAAGTACTTTGAATACTGAATTTAAGGTCACAACCAGTTTGAAAACTTATTTATAGTCATAAACAACTTGATACTCAACATGTGCAAAGCTGATTTCCAGACTCACATGGACAAGTTTCTTAAAGTAGGAGTGATGGACAATGTCGAATAAGCCAATATAAGTCAATGTTGTAAAAGACGCTCCGCGCACTCGCCAAGTCGAGGCACAGGCTCCTTAAGAACCTCCAAGCGAGGCACCGTTAAAAAGGTGCTGCCTAGCCGCTCGCCTAGGGCTACAAGTGGTGCTTTAGGAACTTGAGGCGCTCGCCTTTTCAATTTGAAGCGCTAGAGACCAGTTTTTTAAAAAAACATGACACATGAAACATTTTTATTTGAAATTAAATTAAAAAAAAAAAAGCTTTGAATTTGTCAATAAATTAAGATGATAGGAGAAGAATGTAGATATAATGTTCATTTGAGAATCAATGTCATGGCATTTAGCAATCAAAGGAAGGAACCATATGCTATAATTTTTAGTGCCTCACTTCAATAAGGAAAGCGCCTTGAAAAGCACCTAGTGCCTAAGGCGACGAGGGGACCTAGTGCCTTAAAGGCACCCAGAGCCTTTAACAACATTGATATAATTTAATCAAAAAATAAATAACCTCTTCATTGAGGGTAAGCTTTTTATTTAAGGTTCTTGTAAGACTGCCGGTGCATAGTCTTCAGCCTAGAAGCCAGCAGGGTGTTGAGTGTTCCATTAACATATTGTCATTACAAAGAAGACATCTTATGCACAAAGGATAACACCTTTGGCCTGTACATTACGTACCAGAGTGCTGGTGGGATTGCTAGCTGATGGAATTGAAAGAAGTTCATCAATGAGGCATCGTGAATCCTTACAACAGCTATAAATATTGTACACGCATTCATTCTACTCTTTTGATTTTGTTGCACTTAGTTTTTCTTACTGGGAGGTTTGGTGATTATGAGCAGGTGGGCGTTTTTTTAACACATCATGCTTTACCCTCAACATAGCAAGCATTGCACTTTAGAAGCTCATTAGGCAACAAGTTTGACCGCTGGTTTCAGGGAATAGCAAGGGAGCTAGGCATTCGAGCTTAAATAGAGCAAGAACTTTTTTTCCTTCGGAGGCAGTCTTCTGTTCACTTCAATTCTTGCGGGGTGGTACCAATATTTAGAAGCTTACATGGGAATTGTTAAGCAGTTTAACATGAGAAGAGTTTTGTGTAGCAAAGTGTTTTGAGTTCTGTAGAATTATAGAGAGATTTATGTTTGAGGATCCGTTAGCAATATTAGTGGCTAATATCGAGGAGATCTACAGCTAACAGATCAGTTTTTTTATCCCATGATTTTAGGAGATTCGGTAGTCTGTT